>PVKC010018200.1:0-19780 GCA_004027635.1 Crocidura indochinensis
CCCAATGATTTCCACAACTTCATGGGACATGATGGTCAGTGCCAAGATACGATGTGGGAGTGCCATGGCCAGCCAAGTACACGACCACAACAAGGGCCACAGACAAAGAGTAATGGGCTTCTTATAAGGTTTTACGGTGGATTTTTTGCCTGCAAATCAGAACAATGCAGGGCTAGGAGACCGTCTGTGTGAGGACACGGTGCTACTGCTGATTGGAAGGCTGGACACGTGTCATGTCTCGGGAAGAATATGCTAATAGCATGTGTCAAGAAGAATATGTGATTTGTGGAGTTGGTGCATAGTAACTTCCTCCTCCCTTCCACCAAACTGCTCTAGAAAAGTGTCAACTAGGACAGCGACAATTATAGAACACACAGAAACCAATTCCTAGAAAGTTTCTGATGCAAAGCCCAGCAGCCGAATCCATGACTTCAGACTCAATGAATGCCGCAGGAGAAACAATGCAATTATGGCCAAAAGAAATACCTGAACAAGAAGTGGCTGAACGCCTCTGCTTCGATTGTAACCAAGGGAAAGAGGGTCGATTTCTATGGCTTGTTTAATTGATTCTGATTCCCCATATTTAATATTCAGAATTCAGGGTCCACTTCTCCAGCCATAGGGGGAAAAATTGGATTTAGTCAAAGAAGTAATGGGAATTAAGGACAGGGTAGATCATCCAACCTTCTTTAATTGTTGGTTACCGAAAGAAATCATCTCTGTAGCACACAGAAAAATGCCACTGGATGGGAAAAAGGCAGCAGATGGTACAAGATTCCAATACGTCCCACAGACACAGAGCCTCCAATCATGTTTCTGGGAGGATGGAAAACGCCTATTCCCATTAGAGCCACAACTGGTTCAGTCTTTATCTGCCTGAAAGCAAAACGGAATAAAAATATACAAGCAGCACCTAAATCAGCCACATACTATGGAACTTTTAGTTCAATGAGTTGCCTTGTTTCCTGAGAAATTAATCTAAAATTTGGGGTTTTATTTTTTTATTCTGTGGGTCTCTTTTGTGTCAGGATTTATAGAGGAATATGTTGCAAATTATAGTAGCAAACTATCCCTACCCTGTGTCTATGTCTGGGGGAGGACACCAGAAATCTGCACCCTTCCCAGCAAGGGTAAAGGCAGGTCCACATCTGGACCTCAGATGTAAATTTCTAAAGAGCAATAACCCAGACCATGGCAAATATTTGGAAATCATAAATAAGATGCATCTGTCTGTGACTGCTGTAAGTTTAGAAAATACTGGCTAAGTGATCATTTAATGTCACTTGAAAACAAGACTATTATAAGCCATCGATAAACAGCAGTTACCTATACTAATTGCTCCCTGCAAGGTATTCGTTTCAATAACTCTCTACCTAGAGATTATGTGCAGATGAAAGGTACAAAATTTCAGAGTAATTGTGTCCTTTGTATCTATCAGTGGGGAAAGCGGGAGCACAGAACAAAAACTTGTAAATTAGGATCTGGAGAGAGAGCACAGATGTTAAGTATGCTTTCCTTTCATGTGTCGAACCCCAGGTAAAGTCTCTGCACCACTTGGTAGCCCTGAACATCATTAGATACAGCCTTAGAGACTGCCAATGTTTCTGAGGTAGCCAGGCTAACCTGTCACTCCAGAAATTTCAAACAGCATCACACCCACAGGTCCTTGCAATGATAGTCTCAAACCCTATTGGCTGAGAATCACCAGGAGGACCCTTCTGAGCACCTCTTAGGAAGTCCCCTTACAGCCCTGCAAAAATCAGACAAAAACACATAAAAAACAATTATCCATCACTGGTCAATATCTAAATTTAGGGGTCAGAGAGACAGTACAGAAGAGGATAAGGTACTTGCCTTGTCAAACCCAATTCAATTCCGGTACTACATATGGTCCTCCAATTCCAAACAGGAATGATCACTGAGCATGGAGCCAAGAGTAATCCCAGATGTGGCTCCAAAACAAAAACAAATAAAGGTAGGGGAGGGGAGAGAAACATCTGAATTTAAAAACATCATTTAATTTTTAGATTTTTACTGCAAAGTCATATAAATATATGTAGAAGAGATGACCTTTCCTGAAAAGACTTAAGACTTTCCAGTCCTAGAGATTCATTCCACTGTCTAAATCTTTGTCAGCGTTAACTAGATGACAGGCACCAGGCTACAGAGATGATTTCCTATTTTAAGTATGTTTCTTTGAATGCCAACTCACAAACGCATGGATGACTCTGGAGCATCTTCTTCCATCCTCAGCACTCTCCTCCAAAGATAGCAATTACTTAATAAGAGAAGTGAAATAAGGGCCAGAAGAGTTAGAGCCACAGGTAAGGCACATGTCATGTTCTTGGCTGACCTGGGTTTGATACCTGGCACCACATAATACAATCCACAGAGTACTGCCAGGCATGGCCCTTCAGCCAGGAGGATCCTTGCTCTGTGATCCAACCACCCCTCAAAAAAGGAAAACAGATAAATGTTTCATTTTGTTACCTCTAATGTATTTAGAAAGAAAGTAAAATAAACACATTTCAGTCTTTATTCGATGCTTTAAATGAGAGAAATAAATGAACTGTGGAAATATTCTAACTTACTAATAGAGCAAATAAAAATTATGACTCAGTTATTAATCCACTTTTTAAAGAAAATTATCTTTTAAGTCTCACAAATCTAATGTGATTTTTATGAACAATTAAAAATTGGGGAAAATCTCAAGTAGCATTCACCTAGAAACAGGTCAGCAAATAACCTTAGTTGATGTTACAGTAAGTTATAACATCAAAGAGTGATTTCCTTTCTCCCTGGTTTCCTACAAAAAGGTTACTGAAATAGATACAGGTTCACTTGCTCTTGTAGGTAAAGAGGTGAAATCAAATGTCAAAGGTCAGAGGTCAGAATGAATCACATTTTTCTTGCCGTCAGAAACTGGCTTTTCCATATAGGGAGCAGAAGCAAAAGGAGATCACATGTTTAAAACCCAAGTTGGGGGCCGGCGAGGTGGCGCTAGAGGTAAGGTGTTGCCTTGCAAGCACTAGCCAAGGAAGGACCGCGGTTCGATCCCCTGGCATCCCATATGATCCCCCAAGCCAGGGGCGATTTCTAAATGCTTAGCCAGGAGTAGCCCCCAAGCATCAAACTGGTGTGGTCCAAAAAACCAAAAATAAAATAAAACTCAGAGTTGAACTGTAACTATTATGTCTCGCCTCCATTGGTCTGGCATAGTCACAGCACAATAGCAGCAGCTAGAACCAGAGAAGGGAGGAAGCACACAGCAAAAGTGAAGTGTGGACATAGACGCTGAATTGACTGGATTTCCAGGACACCACAACTACTCCAGACACTGGATGTTTTGCTTAGCAAACTCATTCCAAATAAACACAACTTTGGTGTGTGCTAACTGTGATTTTAATTGCTGGTTAATGAGACCAGAGGCACACTGACTTGTGATGCCACATGCAAACCTTTAAGATATGTGAACAAATCCCATACTGTCAGAAGGATCACAGCAACTTCTGAGGCTCTGGTACAAAAACTCTAAAACAACTTTTAAGAACATTAAATCTGCAACTGATGGGGAGAGATTTAAATTCCAGGTAAACTGCAAATGACTTCTTACAGTTCCATTGGTCTAAAAGATTTATGCAGGAGAGCTAAATGCATGTGGCAGTCCCAGGCAGAGATGGATTGATGTGGTCGTGGATTAGCAAGAAGAAAGGCAAACGCTCTAGAGCTCATTTTCAGCCTGAGGTTCTGGTCCAGGACGCATATGGGCCATATTGCAGAAGCACAGGTCTGAGGCCATACATTTGCATTTTTTTGCATGCCTGAAAGCATCTTACAATTGCTGCCTGCCAGGCCCGTGACTGCACAGTTGTCACAGCATGTGTGTAAGCATCAGAATTTGCAAAATGGGTGTCAGTCGCCTGGCAAGATCCCAGAGTGTAGAGCGATCTTTTAGGGAATGTTGTGCCATTGAGGAATGGGTGACGGAATAGAGAAGTATGTGGAGAAACGAGGACAGCAAGACACAACATCACAAAGTCAACTAGAAGAATGATATGCAAGAGGAAAAGACTCAAGACTTCCTTGACGAAGAGCTTATGGCTCTCAAATGGCCACCTGAAACCAGGTAACTATCTTTGGGAAAGGGTATATGGTGGATGGGGGGGGGGGGAGTATCTTATACATTCATTACAGGACATTAATCAGCAGCTTTGGCCTTGGTCACTAAATGCCAATAACTTGAAAAGCAAGGACAGCCAAATATCTCCAGACATTGTCACATATCCCCAGGAAACACAAATCTGTCAGCCACTGTGTTAGCCTATTTATCCTAATCCAACGTTCATTTTCATAAATGCATAAGTGATATGTCTTTAAAATTTCAAAGTCAATCTCCATAAACTATTCCAATAAAAATTTCTGATAACCTAGTGTCACAAATGGAAGAGGTCTATTGCTCTTTATTTTGTAAGTGGTACATTATGGAAGGTAATTTTAATTCAACACAGGTCCCACCATTCTCACAGTCAAACTAGCCTCTGACACTCTTTAGACTTTGTTGATTCTTCCCCACTGCATAGTTTTAAAAAGTTGTTCTAGTTCTCTTGGTTTTTCCCAAGCTAATGATTCCTTCTCAGTTTTTTTTTTTGACTCCTCAAATCTCACCAATGCATTTCTAGAATGTTCTTGCTTCCCAAAGGTAACCAGGGTTAAGTCTCAGGTTTCCAAATAACAAAAACCAAACTAAAGAAGGGATCTCTGGATCAGGGTAAAAGGACCCAGCAAGTCAAGAAGTGAGTATAAGTTAGCAACACGTAAGTATAAAATGGTAATGTTGACTCTATTGTTTAAAAAAAATCACTAAATAGGACTGGAGTGATAGAATAGCAGGAAAGGAGTTTCCTTTGCACATGGTCAACCTGAGTTCTACCCCAGGCATCCCATATCGATTCCCTGAGCCTGCCAGTAGTGATTTCTGAGTGCAGAGCCAAGAGCAACACCTGAACACTACTGGATGTGGCCCAAAAACAATAAATAAATATTTTAACTTGAAACAAAGTCCTTCCTGAATCTGGTCTAGTGACCATTTCACAACATTTCCCTGCTACAATTATCACCAATCTTCCCCCCCAAAAATGCTTCTTCTCTCTCATAAGCACCCTGGTAAAACTCAGATGAAAAGAATGATCACAGAAAGCCGTAGTGGGAGAAGGAAATCTGTTGCATTAATCTCCGTTTCTGAAGAGGCTTGAAAATGGCCCTAATAAAAAGGACAAATAATGATTATAAATAATCTATAAAGAAAAAATATCACCACCAGAAGCATTTCCTGATTCTTCACTTTCCTGTGTGCTGACAGCCCAGACCCAGAAGTAAATACGCGTGAGAGATGACCCACAGTTTGGGTGATTTAGGAGTGGAAAGAGAGCAGGGAAACAGTGCATACTCCTGTGACAAGACTGAGACACAGGGAACTTTCCCCCAGAGCTACTCACAAGGCTCTGACTTTCTAGAGTTAAGGCAACAGATACTGTGATGCAGAAATGCATTGAGATAGAGGCTTGGGAGACAGCTCAGAGGCCTAAGAAAATACACGCTGTACCTGCAGGAACTCCAGGTTTCATCACCAGCACCAAAGGGTCTCCTGAGCCTACCCAGGAATAGCCCCCAAACACTGCTGGTGTGAATCTCAAAACTAAGCTAACCACAGGAAAGCTTTGTGACTCCAAAAAAGTTACTTTTAAAATACTGCATCAAAATCTTAATGCTTTGGCTCAAGCTTCTTCTCAGGGAGAGAAAGGGGGAGGGGGGTATTGATTCTTTTCAGAACTATCATATAGATGAAAAAACCTTTTTCACAGTTTGACAGCTGGAAGTTTCCATGACGAAGGCTTCAAACAAGACATTTTTTTCTAAATGAAAACTTAATAGAAAGGTTGCCCTCCTCTGCTTCTGCTCTTCTTACAGGTGGCAAAAAATAAATTCTTTATCTATAGGCATTTGTTTGGGTTACAGGGAAGCTGCCAAGCAGGTCCACATGTTGGGGCCCACTGGAACCTTAATTGATCTCATCTGCCCCTTCCTTCCAAGGACCAGGCCGAGCAAATGGGAAGTGATGATGGGAGGAAAATGTCACAGTAAATGTGAAAATCCTGTATGGGGAGAAAAGGTGTTTTGCTGGTGTGTGTGTATGTGTGTGTGTTTGTTGTATGTGTTGTATGTGTGTGTGTGTGCGTGTTGTGTGTGTGTGTGTTTTAATCCTAAAAGCAGAGAGAGCATGGGGAGGATGAGAGGGAAACTGGGGACATTGGTGGCAGGGAATGTGCAATGGTGAAGATTATTGTACATTATATGTCTGTAACTCAATTTTGAATAATTTTATCTGTGAAAATAAAAAACAAATGCATTATGAACAACCAAGTAACCATGGTGTTTAAATAAAAAATCCTGTAAGGGGATCAGCAGGTAGAACGCTTGCACATGAGCAACTAAGGTTCAAACCCCAGCAACATACATAAGATCCACCACCAGAAGTGATCCCTGAGTGCAGAGTTAGGTGCACAGCCAGTTGTGGCCCAAACAGCCAAAAACATACCTAAAAGTATAGCCAGGATGGCCCCAAAACAAAATCAACCAAAAATTATCTGTGAAACAATGTTAAAAAAGCAAATATGAGAAATTCACCAAAATAAGCTTTATTAAAATAAAATATAATTAAATAATAAAACTCCAAAGATAAGAAATTCTACCATACCACATTGATCTTTTTGGCTTCTTAATGAAAATGGCCATAATTTTTTGGAATACTTAAACCTCGCTATCTAATTATATACTCCATCAACCTAAACCAATTAACTCATTATAAAGTGCTACATGGGAATCCAATGAAATGTCCGAAGATCCTTTTAGCAAAGCTAATTACACCTTGATTTTTCAAACCCTAAGTCACGAATGAGACTTCCCCATTTCCTGAGGAGACTGTGGTTATCATCTCAAACTCAAATCCTATTCTCTAAGTTTCAGAGAACTGGAGCTAGCTGAGCACTTCATCAAAAAAGAAATAAGATAGACCATTTTGCAAGTCTCTCACTAGAGAGCTGAAATACTTAAGATCCAGAGAGGTTAAATAATATGTTTAAGACCCTATTTGTAGTGAAGACAAGAAGCCAATTCAAAGATGCCTGCCATTTTGCTCTTTCAAATAAAACAGTTAAGCAGTTCAAAAATGAAACAAAATATGTACTAAACATCTACTGGTAATAGACAGAGGCTTAGTACTAATAGCAGAGACACTTTGGGGGATCATATAACAATAATGTTCCATGCTGTATGCAAATTTCAGGAGGAGCACAGATGGGAAGCACTTGACTATCTTGGATTAAAATGTGCTCACATATTTTTATGAATAAGTCTATACTTAATGTTTTAAAAAGCAGTGCTTTTTTACCCCCCAAAAAAATATTATCTGTGCTGTTTTGAATGTTGCCTTTTTACAGTTGATAGCTTTTCAACCTCTTGCTCCATCAGCACACAAGAATCTATTTGACTATCTGGTAGTCTGCTGGAGGCATGCACCATAATTCATTCATCTAGTGCTCCAAAATGGGCATCTGGACTGCTTCCAGATTTATGCCATTACAAAAACACTTGGTGAACAATATTTTTTCCCCTGAGAACCATAGGGGTAGTAATGACAACGATAATACAGAAGTACAAATTGAATAAAATCAAAAAACTGAAAATGCCCAATCTACATAACATAGAATTATGTGAGGTTTAGATTTTTTTTTTTTTGAGGTTTAGATTTTTCATTCCAAGTTTAGTATGCGTTGCCAAAGTGAGCACAGTTTTGAGTGTTTGACCTTAACTAAAGCTAGAATGTCTCTGGAGTTTTTATAAAATGAGTTTATCAGCAATCAGTGCTATTTGTTAATGTGAAACTATGACTAAGACAGGATATTCACGGCTGGCAGCAGGAGCATACATAACCTTCATATCTACAAGAGACAGTATAATTTTAATGCATTTAAATTTTTAAATGCATCCATTGAAAGAAGCTAGCCTGGGAAATGCCTCACAGGTAGAAAAAAATCGGAATCAACTTTCACACAACCAAGAACCATATAGAAGTTAGATTTGTCACTCAGAATCAAGTCAGGAGGAAAGACTGCACAGCTGAGTCTGCCCAGGCAAGGCAAGTGCTGGAGACTTCTTGGGATGATATTGGGCCAAGACCTCATCATTAAAGACCAGAGATCAATACTACACCTGATTTTGGTCAATAGATAAACAACCCAGCTGAAACACCTTGCTGCTGAATCATCCCAGCTTCTCAGCAGCACCGGGAAATTTCACATTACCTGTTAGATTATACCTTGCTTTACCCAAAACAAAGATCATCCCTGGTTTCTTTGTATCTGTTTGTTTACAGCTTGGTTCCACCAGAAAAAAAAAAATTATCTTACATATAAACTTGGGCAAGAATGGCTAAGGATAGCCAGAGCTATCTACCCTTACCCCCCCCCCCTACCTGGGGTGGTCTCAGTACTCAATTAAAACGCCAATTCTGGCAGACAGCTTGCTCTCCATACAAGGTAGAAGATTGCCAGACTGCACATTTTCACTCTCAGTCTGGTCTGGATTATCTCAGGTGGCAACTCTGCTTTAGATTTATTCACCTGGGGCTGGAGATACAGCATATAGGGTGATTTTACAATTGCCAACAATGCAGTAGAAGCACAGAAAATTAGAAAAGTTACATAGAAGCTATGTTCAATGAGCAAAAAACAGTAACATTTGAGCTCTACTAGCACCTATCAGCTCAGTAAATCCTCTGACAATGACTTTAATGACACCATTATGAGATATTCGTTGTAACAAGCAATATAAAGTCAATTATTTTATGCCTGCTAAGGGAACAGGTGGGATAGATGAAGAGGAGTTGTGAAGGGGTAGAGGTAAACTAGGGATATTGATGGAGAGGGGAGATCACACTGGTATTAAAATACTGAATGCCTGAAACATAGGTATTAGGAACAGATTTGTAAGTCAGAGTATTTAAATAAAATTTCAGGGACATAGAGACAGTACAGCAGGTAGGGCACTAGTCTTGCATATATGGCCAACTCAAGTTCAATTCCCCCGCATCCCATATATACTTAGCACCAGGCACCAGGTACCAGAAGTACCATCTGGAGTGAATCTTGAGCACAGAGCCAGGAGTAGCCCCTGAGCACCTTTGGGAATAACCCCAAAATCAAAATTAAGTAAATAAGGTTCCAAACATGAATGAATGAATGAATAGGTCTGGGAAGATAACATAGCACTTAACAAGCACAAACCAAAACTGTAAATCCACCTTAAACACAACTGGAGTTTCAAAACACACAAACGATAAGCATGATTACAACCATTCCTCCCTACAAATACTTCATAATTATGATACCTCCACCCTCAAATCTCAGCCTCCATGAAACTCACCGTTTCTGGTTTTCAGATTCTCTCTTGGCTTTCTCCAATGCCAGCTCCTCAGCGACTCTTCTTTTCAACTCTTCCTCTGAAACTAGAATCAATAAAGACAAAGAGGAAATAAGTAACTTCTTGGAAAACAAAGCCAAAAAGGCTTGGAAAAACAGAACTGAGACTAGATCTTAATGGGCAAAGTTCAGCCAGCTGGTCAGCATGTTTTCTTGGAACTCTGAGCACTATGGAAGAGACCAATTAGTGCACTTCAGGAGTAATTTAATCAAGAGTTCCCTGGTGACCCAGAAATTTCCACACCTGCCAAAATTTATAATAAACTCAAGAAACTGCCTCTGCCCAGTAGGGAGTAAGCCATTAAGTCCAAATTCTTTACAGTTATGTCCTATCATTAAAAATCTGACAATCATAATACAAGGCTTAGGGATGGGACAGGGTCACAACATGATCTTAGGTCCGTAATGAGACCTTTCCTAAAATCATTTATCACTGACAGATCATTTTCAATGTACATTTGTTTTGTTTTTCAAAATTTATGAAAGCCCTGAATTTTTGAGGGAACAAGACATTCCAATGCAAGTGCCAACAAGTGGAGAAAAATAAGGCATGGTGCAGAGAACATGCTGGATGGTACTCCCTCAATACCTGGTGTCTTGATTTAAAACATCTGGTCTTTCCAATAAGATGTTGCATGTTTTATAGAGTCTTACAGCTACAAGAACAAAGGAAAAAACATACTGTCCTAAAACCCTCTCCTAAGAAATAAGCAGAGACTAGGTCTTCTTCACTTAGAAACCCATATGGAATCATATTTTAGACAGAAGTGAATTCTGTGATGTTATTTTTCCAAGTCATTCATAAAGAAGTGGGAAGCAGGGGTCAGAGAGCAAGCACAGGAGTTAAGGTACTTGCCAAGTGTACAACTGACCTGGTTCAATCCCTGGCATTCCATGTGGTTCCTCCAAGTACAGCCAGGGGTCAGTCCTAAGCCCAGAGCCAGGACGAGTACCTGAGCACTGCCAGGTATGGTCCCAAAACAAATGCGGGTGGGGAGTAGAGGGGGAAGAAACTTCAGGAAGTGAACCATGTTGCCACTAGACCACAACATTCCACTCCCCTACCTAAGGCTCTCGGAGAGTAGGTACACAACATACAAGAAAGAATAAGAACAGGCGAGCTTATGCATCTACCTACAGATAAAATAAAGGGGCCTAGAGACCCCTTTATCCCTATCCTGATAGAGGGAGTTTGGAAATATCATTTCCAGTCACTTACTGGAGTGTGCCCAATGCAGAGACCATAACCCTGTTTCATCCTTCTCCTCATTAAACCCAAATTATGCATTGACTCACATGTAATAAGAGCAGCAAAAAAATACATAAATGCAAGGGCTACCTTAGCAGACCTCAAGCACACCTTTGGCCCTATCCCTTATGCAGAACCTTCAAAAACCCTGCCCCAAACTTAAGTGGGTGTGGCTATTTCTCCTCCTGAGAGCTCCTGCACCCACATCTCCTTAGTAAGTCTCTGCTTTTATCTACACTATCTGTTCCTAGAATTATTTTTCCCACAAAGATTTAAGAAAACAAAAAATAAACACTTTTTTGGGTGACAAGTACTCTTACAGCCTTTATCGCTTGTTTCTTTTTTATTTGGGGGCCATACCCAACAGCATTCAGAGGTTACTCCTGGCTCTGCCCTCAGAAATTACTTTTGGCAGGCTTGGAAGAACATATATATGCCATGGATAGAACCCTTGTTCATGTGCAAGGCACAAAAACCCTACCTGCTGTTTAGAGGGAGGAGAAACTTAGCAGAACTTTCCTTTCACTTCCCCCCTTCAAGCAGTGCTACATTATAAACTCCAAAATTAAAGTTCTCTTTTCAATGAAGCAATGTTGATCTTTTATTTCAGCTAAAACCCACTCCCCAAATTATGATCAAAAGAAGTGGGGGCAGAAGAGATAGCATGGAGGTAGGCCATTAGCCTTGCATACAGAAGGATGGTGGTTCGAATCCGGGCATCCCTGAGCCTGCCAGGAGAGATTTCCGAAGATAGAGCCAGGAGTAACCCGAGTGCAGCGGGTTGTGACCCAAAAACCAAAAAAAAAAAAAAAAAAAAAAAAAAAAAAAAAAAAAAAAAAGAAGCACTGAGAACCAATTGGGAAAAGAAAGAGAACCTAACTCACATTCCAATAGGTTAAGTTTTTATCTATTAAAATAAAAGGATAGAAGAGCTGTGTCTGCTTAGAGGATGTTCCTGATATATAAGCATCCTGCATAGGGGCAATGTGCAAAAAAAATAAATTTTAATAGGATATGCATAATCCTGCCTAAAATTCAGCTGGTATTGGGCAATGATAAGCAATAGAGTCTTACAGCTATCAGAAAATAAGTTATATAGCATATCAGACAGCTGACTTGATCCATATTATACAATGATGCTTAACAACTGAAGAAGACACAACCTACTTCTAAGCATGCACAAAAGATAATAACAGTCATCTCTCTGAGGAAGATATGAGAGAACAAAAGCATAAAATACATGAAAAAAGTTCAACACAAACCCATTCGCCACCAGGGAAAGAAAATCAAAACACCATGGCATAATAATTCAAACCCACTATTTTCATCCAGAGTGTTGGTACAAGTGTAGAGCATGGTGAACCTACCTAAAATTACAGAGGGGAATGTACAAAACTGTGACCTTTGTAAAGAATCTGGCAGTTTCTCAAAATGCTAAACAGAGTTACCATAAGACCTGGCAATTTAACTCTTAAGTTGCATACAGATGCAAGAGAATTAAAAACAGATATATACATAAAAACTCATACATGGGGGCCCGGGAGATAGCATGGAGGTAAGGCGTTTGCCTTTCATGCAAAAGGTCATCGGTTAGAATCCCGGTGCCCCATATGGTCCCCCGTGCCTGCCAGGAGCAATTTCTGAGCATGGAGCCAGGAGTAACCCCTGAGTACTGCCGGGTGTGACCCAAAAACCAAAAACAAAAAAACAAAAAACAAAAAAAAAAAACTCATACATGGATATGGATAGCAGCACTATTCACAAAAGTTCTAGACTGGAGGCAACGGAAATGCTCATCAATGGATAAAAAGATAACCAAATGTGACAATTCAGTATAAAAATGGTCATATGGAAAGTTAGGAAGGACTGAAAGATGCTGCAATATAAGTGAACCTCGTTAAAACATCAGATAAACTGAAAGAAACCAAACACAAAAGGTAACATGGTACAGTCTCTGATCTGACAAAATGCTTGGAAGATGCACATGTGGATTACAATAACTCTAATGGTTTTGCACTTTGTATCCTATCTATGAGTATTATATGAATTTTATGTTACATGTATCCCTCCAAAGGTTTAAAACAAAAGAAAGAAAAGAAAAAGGTACAAGGAATTAGAAAAGGGAAGACTTACAAATTGAGGTTAGGCAGGGGTCTCAAACTCAGCTTACCTGCAGGCCGCAGGAGGCAAAGTCAGGGTGATCCTTGAGTGCAAAATCAGTAGTAAGCCTTGAACATTGGGGGAGTGTGACCCAAACAACTAAAACAAAACAAAACAAAAAAAGATTCCTCTAGGGCAAGGCCACAAAATGTTGTACGGAGAGTCATTTGCGACCTATGGGCCGCAAGTTTGAGACCCCTGGATTAGAGGAATTCACAGGTGTTTCTCACCTCTCTAAACAGCAGTTTTTTCCAAGAAGTTGTTTCTTCAAATTAAAGATGCTGCTGCAATTTGTCTCCTCTCCTATTTCCATCTATGATATGAGAACGATTCAAGTCTCTGCTTTGAAAAGATCATACAAAATCAAGAAAGAAACTAGAGTGGAGAATTCCTGTTGCACTCAAGCAAATCTTAAGTAACATAATAGAAATTCAGCAACCATAGCTTGGTCAAGTTAAAAGATGTCTTTGTCTTTCTGGGGCTGGATGTTGAATAAGTCTTATGAACTTCCTGAACTTTAGTTTCCTAGCCCAACGTAGGACAGACTGGGTTACATGGGCATCTGTTGGACATGGACTTCTAGAATATGGACTCCACAAGAGAAGACTTTCCACATCCCATCTACTTCTCACAAATGCACAAAAAACAGTTTGAAAACCATAGTTTTCCAAGTAGTTCACAGCCAGGGGCTCCATTAGTAGCAAAAGACAGGTTTCTATTAGTACTATCTGGTCAAACTATTCACTGGAGTTTAACAAGCCAGTAAGGGGCTGAAGCGATAGCACAGCAGTAGGGCATCTGCCTTACTTGTGCTTATGGCCGACCCAGGATGGACCTGGATTCGATCCCTGGCATTCCATATGATCCCCCAAGCCTGCCAGGAGCGATTTCTAAGCACAGAGCTAGGAATAACCCCTGATTAATCCCTGAATTTTTGGGTGTGGTCTAAAAACCAAATACATACATACATACATACATACATACATACATACATACATATAAACATGCATACAAGAGCATGCCAGTTAGGATCAATACACAATCAAGCAGTATGTGTAACATTAACCCTTCTACCACCTTCTCTGCTTCACTTGGTTGGTTCAAATTATCTTAAGAAAATCTTGTCTCTGGCCAAATTCCAGTGCTCAATCAAACTCCAATGGAGTTTCACTCACAGGATTACAAGAATCAGAAGCATGTCTTTTCTGATGCAATGACCCACCCAGAGAGAAAGGGAACAAACTCTATCCCCAAGCAGAGACACACTGGGTAGTGAGTGGTTCACAGGAGATCTCACTTAGAAGAAATGTCTCTCTCAGAGCCATCTAGTCCATCATGCTCAGCTCTGCCACCTAAGTAAGAAACAGAAGCTGAAACCAACTGGAGGATGGCAATTAGGTGTGACAAGAGAGGAAGTGGGCTAGGAGAGCACACTCCAGGCAATACAAAGGACCAAAAGGCCATTCAAAAAGACCAAGGAACCAGAGAGCTGGCATCCCTTTAAATCACTAAAAGGATCAAAGCATCACTGTCTTTATAGTACACTAGCTATTTCTAGAATGGGTAAAAAAAAAAAAATTTTTTTTTAACTTCTGAATCTCCTATCCAAGGTCACAGCTGAGAAAATAATTACCTGAGCTACATTCGAGTATCTTAAATAATACAGGATAAAGTATGACCTAGCATAAAGGGTTTAAAATCTGAAATGGCAAGGCCAAGTTCAGCCAACAAAATAAACCAGTGTTGTAATGGGCTTTGAACAAATTTGACTTTTTTTAAAATCATGTTACTTGTTTTTAAATCAATAGAATGTAGAAAGCCACAACATATTTCTTTCAGGTAGTGCTAATTCAAAGTGCAAAAGGGGAAGAGAGAAAATATATATATACACACACCATTTGGAGACCACTATTTAAAATGGCTTTTCTCAAAACACTCTTTTCAGCTCTCGGATCTGAACATTTTCTCAAATAAAACTGTTATTAAACTAAAAGGTCAGTGTTTCAGGATGGGCTACTTAAAGAGAAGGACAAGAAAGGCCAACTTTGCCTATTAGCTCAGTGAATTTCCAAGCAGATCTTTAGGGAAGGGCAAAGTTTGTGAAACAAGGAAAAAGTAACAGTAGAGAAGAAAAAAAAAATGTTCACACCAAATAAATCAGATTTGCCATGGAAATCTGCAGAACTATTTCGAGCTCAGTGAGTCTGTTTCCATAGCTCTGACCTACACATGCATACGGTGCCTTTTTTAAATGTGCACAAGAACTAAGGAGGCAGCTCAGGGGCAATGCAAACAAAAAAAAATTAATTCACAAATAAAATGTTCAAATAAAAGAATGTTTTCTTCGATATGTATACTCAGTCCTTTGGCGGGTCTTTTCAAGAGGACACAACAATTTCCTGTGTAACTTCTTCACCTGATATCTCTCCTCTTCCTTCATTTTCTTTCCATAATCCTAACTTTCTTCTTTAATTATGGTGTCTTAATAAGTACAAACATGAAGGCTTTTTCATAATGGCAATTAAAAGTAGCGCCTGATTCCAAATCAATTTTTTCAGTATACTACCTGCCATACATTTTGGTTAGTCCAAATAATCTTCTTTTATTATTCCTAGCAGTCTTTTGGATATTATAGCCACATTCTAAACTTCTAAGAATTTAAATTCTTAAGAAATTCTATGTAGCTAAGTGTCCAACTTGGGTTCAGGGTCAAATAAGAAACAACAAGATTCCTAACCTGATTCTTGAAGCTGTATTGAGTATTCTTAGGTACTGTCAGATTCCTAGTTTAATTCTGAGATAGAGCATAACTTCCACTTATTATGTTTGTCTTCTATATTAATGTTTTGAGTCTATATTCACAAACTGGTAAAAGTAGTTGGAGAGGAAGAGGGAATGAAGAGACACTAATAAATCTAAAATCCCTTGAATGGGAAACCAAAATGACTCCAAAAAGATAGAATGACTTTCTGAAAGCCTCATCATCTATAAAAACACAAAAGATTGAAAATGCAACCATGATTTGGACCAAGATTCTAGACCTCAGGGGACACAACAATTTCCTGTGTAACTTCTTCGCCTAATGTCTCTCCTCTTCCTTCATTTTCTTTCCATAATCCTAACTCTATAATTCCTTCCCCAATTACAATATTTCTCAAACAATCTATATAAATTACTTAATAAAAATGATGACTTGCCTCTTAGAAAAATGTCAGCTCCCTTGGGGTTTTTCCTTTCCTTCATTTCTCTTTCTGGTTTTATCATTTGCTGATACATGTCATGTCTAATTTTAGAAAGTCTATTATTTTCATAGACTGGTTTAAAAACACTGAAAGGAAACCATGAAAATTTGCTGTAAGAAGAAAATGAATGTACATCTAGCATAACCCTTTCTTTCCTATAACCTGAAGATTGTAGAAAAAAAAAAAAAAAGACTTAGACATAGGCAGAATGGAGACAGCTAAACCACAACTTACATACCATAAAATACGGCTAAGTAAGTTTTGGTTCAGGAGAACATCCTTTAATCTTATAATTCTGGTCGATTCATTAATACGAAAGGAGCACTGATTATGGACTAAGTCACAGATGCCGGCTGTGAGATGAATGAAATACAACACCCAGATTCTTAGAACTAAATGACTCACAGACAAGATCTGCAGAATAATTCTCATTCTGTGCCTTCTGTTATAAAAGACACAGAGGGTGATGGGAGAAGAGTTCAAAGATGACTAAGATAAATTTCCAGGGTTAGAAATAAACAGCTAATAGTCTGCCATTTACCCACCAACTTGGTAGACAAGTAAGTCTGATTTAAACACACAATCAACTAACTAACTGGCCAGGAGTGATCTGAGTGCAGAGCCAGGAGTAAGTCCTAAGCACAATTGGGCATGACCCAGAAACAAACACACAAATAAATACACACACACACAATGTAAGTAGAATATTGGATGATGAGCTACATTCACTACAATCTAACAATTAAATATAAGAAGGGTGTTTCGGGGCCCGGGAGATAGCATGGAGGTAAGGCGTTTGCCTTTCATGCAAAAGGTCATCGGTTCGAATCCTGGTGCCCCATATGGTCCCCCGTGTCTACCAGGAGCAATTTCTGAGCATGGAGCCAGGAGTAACCCCTGAGCACTGCCGGGTGTGACCCAAAAACCAAAAAAAAAAAAAAAAAAAAAAACCTAAGAAGGGTGTTTCAACAAAAGTATATCTGAACAGAGCCCTCTGCCCAAAATGCCTGAAGAATTACTAAAAGTTTGTGAATATGTCCAAAGGAAACCCCTGAACTGCACATTCATGATCACAGGTGCTGAATCAGAGGGTACAGTGTTACCAAGAGCTTAGCAACCTAAATATGAACAGCATTAAGCTAATTATTTAGCTGTAGGACTACTGCTCTAGTTGGGCTTATAAACCCTAAGAAACATCTACCTTGAATATGTATGATATTCAAAGTATATGTCGATATACTTTGATATGTCGATACATACATGATATGTCGATAGCATCCACCTCACTGCTGCTTCACAGCAAGCACTCAAGAAGTAGCTCCCTGGGCATTCCAAGGGCAATGTGATGGCAAGTGTCAGGCCACAGTGGCTAGAGAGCACCAGATGTGTTCACTGTTCACATTCTACTGCTTCCACCTTGCCAAGCAGACAATTCACAAGACCTATACTGAGACATAGAACCATTTAGCATTTCCTGTCTAAATATCCTGAATAATAGGTGCAAGACCTCACGGAGCCTCGAGGAAAATAAGCTCTATAATTTAAACATAAAAACTAATAATTACCTCTGGATATTGCTTTTTGATGCATAGCTTAATTTTTGTTTGTTTCTCAAATGGATGTATTCTGTTCACTGGGGAGGAAACCATAAATTAAGCAGCATTAAATCACCAGTCCCCAATGAAGAATCCCAATCATCCATATCTGTTCCATTTCATTCCACTGTAGCCACCAAGCGTGTTGGCAATTGTCAATGTCTGCTACAAAAGGACTTGTGAAAGACAATGAGGGCCCAACCAGAAACAAAGGGGGCCCCATCTTGGCCTGGCACAATTGATTTCTGTGATTTGTTCAGTAACCAGCTGTCATGTTAAAACATGTCTGTCTGTCTTTGTGAAAAGAGGCTCTAAGTGACAAGATCTCCCATAGCCCTCCCCATCGCAGCACAACTGTGATAAATCTGAGCTTCGAACTTCCCTTTTGCTAAAGGAAAGAAAACAGCTAATCGTGGACCAAATAACAGTGGTTATTTTTCTTGAAAAAGAGTCACATGTCATTCATTAGGTGAAATAAGTCACCAATGATGATGGAGTAGCTTGGAAAAAAATATCAATAAAATGCAACACACAACTTGTAGCACACACAACACACAACACATTGTAAAAATCATATATATGCTAAGTAAAGAGCATGTGTCTTGCTCAGCAAAGGACACCAAGAGCACTGTCCCACCCAGTTCACCACATCACTTCCAGCGCTGCCGCCACCTCTGCTTTTGAATCCTCATTTCCAAAATTCAATTGCCAATACTACTGCCAATATAAAAGAGTTTACAAGTGAGATGAGAGGTACCCAGAGCTTACAGTATGGAAAATAAGGCTTTGGCTTCATGTTTTAAGTTGCTTTCTATTCACTATTCAGTCATAGAAAGCTTTTTTGGGTTTGCTTTCTTAATCATTCATTCTCCCACATAAGTGACCCCCTAGGAATAACATAAACCACGGAAATCAATCAATTTGCCAGGTAATAAGTTCACATTGACTAAAGCTTGGCCTTTATTGGAGATGAAGACATATGGTGCCAACCAAGAAGGAGAACTGCAGTCAGAGTATAATCACATGGGCCACTGGGGTTTGGTATTAAGGAAACTTATGGAAAGATGGCAGAATCCTGGAGCACTACAGATAGAAGGAGGTAGAACGAGCAAGGGCCCATATAAGATAGGTGGGGAATTAACCAAATAAAGCACATCTGTCTGAAATCAAATAGAAGACCAAATGATGCTCAACATCAAGGATCCTAGAGCAGCAAACAGAGTTTGGAAAAGAAATGTTCTAAAACTAGGGAGTCTCAGACAGTTTTAAATATATGAGAATAGTTGGAGCCTAGGGAAGAACTTGATGTCAAAAGTAGCTACCATGCTAACAAGAGGCCCTGAGTTTGGCGATCATTCCCAACCTCCAACGAACATGAACAGAGCATGGTCGCAGCAACTTTACTGTCTGGATCCAAGATCCCAGATCTAGAACACAGCCAAATGTGTTCAAGCACCACAAAGATGCCTCATGATCCCCCAGGAGAGATACAATTTAAGATTATGTGAGCAGAGGCCTGGAGGTCAACCTTCGGGAAACAAATATGTAATCCCCAGTTGTGAACCCCACAACTCGGATGCAACTCCCAACAGGCGCCAAGGCTGAGAGTCTATGGACCACAACCATGCATGCAACCACCTAACCATTATAACAGTGGTGAAAGAAGAAAGAAAAAGAGAAAGTATAAGATGGGTAGAATAAGGAGAAAGTTGTTGGGAAAAGAGATTTACCACAAACTGGAGAGATAGTACAATAAGTAGATAGGGAGTTTGCCTTGCACAGGTTCATCCCCAGCATCCCATATGCTACCCAGATCCATACCAGGAATGAACACTGAACACAGAGTAAGGGGTAAGTCTTGAGCACTGATGGATATAGCCCAAAAGTCCTAAATACCAGCTCTACCCTGAAAGAAAAGGAAAGGAAAGAAAAGAAAAAGTTGGGTAAGAAAAGGAAAAAAGAAAAAAATGAAAGTAAATTAAGTTTAAGGGGAAAAAA
>PVKC010018201.1:0-19808 GCA_004027635.1 Crocidura indochinensis
TTCTTTCTTTCTTTCTCTCTTTCTTTCTCCTTAGATTTTTTAGTATTTTTACATTTATTTTATTTTGATAATTAAGTAATAAAAGTTCATCAGTTTCTCTTTATAGTTTTATATAGATAACTAGATTTATTCATCTATATCTATATATACATAGCTGATTATGTATATGGACCATCCTTGGTCAGCCATGTACAAGGCAAATGCCCTGTCCCCTGAGCCATCACTTCGGCCACAGTCCTATTTTGTTTTTCTTTTTGATTTTCGGGCCACACCTGGTAACACTTAGGGGTTACTCCTGACTATGTGCTCAGAAATTGCTCCTGGATTGGAGACCATATGGGACGCTGGGGAATACATCCTAGGTTAGCCACATGCAAGGCAACCATCTACTGCTGTGGCACCACTCCAGTCCCATTCTTATCCAAAAAATATTCCAGAAAAAATGCATGTATAAAGGAAAGCATTCAATGAAATCATAGCATAGAAGCGAAAATAAATTTTCTATGAATAATACGTGATCTCGATATTGTTTTACATTCTAGTTTATTGCTAATAATTCTAAAAGTAATAATACTTTTTTGAGTTATTAAAATGAAAAATTTATAACTTACTAGGTATGCTAAAAATGTAATTATTGATAAAAGTTTAAATTTTAGGAGCAAGAGAGATAGTAAAAGGGTAGGGTGCTTGCCTTGCCCATGGCCAACCTTGATTTGATACCCAATATTCCTTCTGGTCCTTCTAGGCCAGTGAGAGGTGATTCCTGAGTTCAGAGTTATGTAATGTGGCCCAACCATTGTCTCCCCAAATTTTTGAATTTCAAGATTTAAAAGAATTGTGTTAGAATTGTACACTCATTAGATCCCCCGGTTTCCCATATGGTCTCCCAAGTCAGGAGCGACTTCTGAGCGCATAGCCAGGAGTAACCCCTGAGCGTCACCAGGTGTGGCCCAAAATCAAAAAAAAAAAAAAAAGAATTGTACACTCTTAGACATTTGCTATAATTCTACTACTAATATAAACTTGTAGAACTAGATGATTAAAATATAACATTATTATAACAAAAATGGAATAACTAACATTTCTTTCTCACTAAAACTATGTTGATTTTGAGTGAGAGAGATTTTAACACACTAGTAATCTTTTCTTAATTCTTCTTTGATAGAAAAATACATTTTAAAAGCTGGGCTAAATTTTATTTCTAAAACATTGCATATACTATATATAATTAATATATCTATTATAATATGTAATTTTATAAATGTCAATATTAAATTCTTATTTTCTGTTATGTGTTAAACTACAATTTAATATTTGAAACAGATATACATTTATTGTAAGTGCAAACAACAACTAAATTGCTGAACAAGAACAAAAGTATATAAATATTTAAATTCCCAAAGTTAATAATGATGATTAAATCAGTTTTATTATTTAAGTATTTTTTTTTACCGTTTTTAGAAGGGGAACACCCAGTGATGCTCAGGGGTCACTTCTTGGCTATGAACTCAAAATTCGCTCCTGGCTAGGGGGACTATATGGAACCCCAAGGATCAAACTAAGGTTTGATCAAATGCCCTACCGCTGCGCCACCACTCCAGACCTTATTTTAATAGTATTTTTAAGTCAAGGAAATAATAATATTATGAGATTTGGGTATTAATGATGCAACTAGTGAAAGGCTTATAAAGAACATTTGCAATAAGATGTTAATGATATAATCACTATAAAACCATTTTTAAAAAGAAAAATATAAAATATGATTATAAATTGTATGTGACATCAGATATTCAGAACTTATATCATTATTATAATTATTCTTAATTTAAAATTTAAGGGGGTTTGTGGCCAAACTCAGTGGTGTTCAACGGTTACTCCTGCTCTGTGCTCAGATATTGCTCCTGGCAGGCTTGGCGTACTATATGAGATGCTGGAGATCAAACCTGGGTTTGTCCGAAGTTGGCTGCATGCTAGTCAAATGCCTACCACTCTCCTATCACTCTGGCCCTAATTTAAGTTTTTAAGATAAATTGAGAGTATTTTTTGACACCTTAAGTATTGTAGTACCATCTGTATTCAAAGTTAAATTTACAATTTTCTATGAAATTTTCTCACACTAGTTATATTTTTTGAACATCCTCTATGATTAATAAATAAAATGTGATCTCTTAAGATGAAAACATATTTTATTCTACACTTTATGATTTCCTATTGAATAAAATTTAATTATGCACGTTGGATAAGTCTTATCATTTATTTTGCATGTGATGTGGAATTAATTATACTTTTATTTTGACTTTAATTTTGCACAGTTTAAAAGTATTTTATAAATGTGATTTACCTAGAAACACTGGCTATTTATGTTACCAAGAATAAATTAAAAATAAGCTTTCATGTAAATATAATTTTTAGAAGCCTGGAAAATAGGTTCACTAGGTTTCTATGACTAAACTCTTGGGAGTTAGTTCTTGAAGTAAGTATAACTTTGAAGAATAAAAGGAAATATGCCTTGCCTTGTAGAATTACAATAAGAAAAGAAAAATTACTGCCTACAGTGCTGATTTTCTCAAACTGACTCTGGAGCAAACAACTACAGGAACAAGAAAATTGGATAGTTTTACAGTTTAATAGATTCAATTCATCAATAAACACCTTGACAAAAAGAATAGTTGCAGATTTTTTTTAACTCAAGTCATAGGCAGTGATTTACTTCCCTTCAAAAAACTTGATATTGCAAAAAATGTAGTGTCTGTCTCCTTTTAGAAAAGATTATCTAATCTATCTAAATTAAGCTACAGAACAAAATGGTCTAAAAGAAGTTTGTAACTAATAGATACACTTGTGAAGAATCCTAAAAAATTTTAGCTATAAATCATAGAGAAAATGTTAAACTATTACTTTTGTGAATTACATACATTATAAAAATATGTTCATAATGTAAGTTAATGGCATTTTCCCTTTCAAATTCCCCTTTTTACCTTGTTAGTAATAGATTAAACTTATTAGCTATTACTATTTAGCTTAGTTCTTTTGTACTTGATCTTCTTAAAATTACATACTATATTGCTTGATAATTTAAATGTAACCTTTAATGCTATATTTTTTCTCAATTTCAACTAATATAGTTCATCAAAATTATGACATGGAGTGTGAATACAAATTTCTCTTTATAGACTTAAAATACTTACCCAGACAACTTAATAATAACATTATGTTTCTGTCTAAATGTTTCCCAGGTTTGTTTATTAATTATATAGTTGTCTTTATAATTTATAAATATTTTACTCCCAAGCAAAAGGTCTATAATCTACTTGACTGTTTTGCAAACATAAAAATCTAAAAATTAAGTTCAATAGCTAAAAAGATTTTCTTGGTTTATTTTTGTGTGCCATTCATTTCATCTAAGAAAAGTGTGTTGATGACTGATATTAAGGTATTTTTGATTATTTAATATTAATAGAAAATTACTATAAAAACTAGATATTTTTTAAAGGATCATTTATTCCCTAGATATTTATTAAACATTTCCTCATTCATAGTATAATTATATCAATATAACCAAACATGATAGCTAAGTATGTATATAGAATTATCATCACTATCATCATTTTAATACAAAATATTAATTTATCGATTTAGGGTGTTACCTGAATTGAGAAAAATTTACTTTGACTTAGTGTTTAGGGCTTACTCTGGGTGCTATTGAGAGAATAATATCCCTTCTCAAATGATTGAACCCATTTTGGACACATGCAAGACAAGCACCTATTTTCTATGTTTTCTTCCTGAACCTCATATTGACATTTATGACATATAAATCTAGTTATTTAATAAGTTAGGAATTGTAGGGCCACACACCCCAGGCAGTACTTGGAGCCCACTCCCAGCTCTGTATTTTACTCCTTATTTAACACCATAATTACGTACATGATTGTACAGAGTTGCCAGCTCTGTATTCAGGAGACTATATGATGCCAGAGACAAACTGTAGATGCAAAGAAATCATATTTTTCTTGGATAATCTCTGTAGTTCATATAGTTTTATATAGTTTCAAGAAGATATAATACTCAAATCTATAACATTTTACTTTTATTTTCTCTTACATTATTTACAACAAGTTATTTAAATATAAAAATAAAATGAAAAAAACAATCATATTCCTGTTACTGAAAATTAACAAATTTAACAAATTAATTCATTTAAATAAGTAGATACACAAAAAATATGTATACATTTGAAATGCTATTTGGCAATTTTTTGAATTAATTTTAATATCTATGATGTTATATGAGTGTGCCAATCATATTTTAATATAGCATATTCATGCAGAATATATTCAATCTTGGTTACATGGAATTTAACACTATGTAGGGGATTTGGAGAATATCATGCTAAGTGAAGTTATTCAGAAGGAGTAGAACTTATATCCAGTGATCTACCTTATACCTTGGGTATTAAAAATATATTAAGGTGGATCCAGAGCAGTGGCGCTAGATGTAAGGCATCTGTCTTACCCATGCTAACCTAGGACAGACCACTGTTCGATACCCCAGAGTCCCATATGGTCCCCAAACCAGGAGCAATTTCTGAATGTATAGCCAGGAATAACCTCTGTGTGTCACCAGGTGTGACCCACCCCCCAAATATATATGTACACATATATACATACATATATATATGAATATATATGAATATATTCTGCATGAATATCTATATTAAATATGACTGACACACTCATATAACATCATAGATGTTAAAATTAATTCAAAAAATTGCCAAATAGCATTTCAAATGTATACATATTTATTTTTTGTGTATCTACTTATTTAAATGAATTAATTTGTTAAATATATATATATTTATATATATACATATATATAAAACATCAGTTGCCCCAAAGCAACAGAAACTGAGAACTGATATTAAGTAGAATGTATATCAATGTAGGTGGGATGGGAGAAAACATTATGGGTAGCACTGTTACAGTGGTGCAAGAAAGGACACTCTGGATGAGGATGTGATGTTTAAATATTCCATGCATGAAATTCTGCTATAATTAATAATATAAATCACAGTATCTAAATGAATTTTAAAAATAAAAAATCCAACAGCAGTCAATGTAAATAGCTCACTAGTGCCCAGTGACTTACTTTCCAACATTTCCCTAACAAACTACCTTGACTCTAAGTACATAATTCCTTAATATTCTGACATACTTTCACATATTTACTTTTATTTACTCCCCATGCTATTAGTAATTATTTAAGGTTTCCTTATAATAGTAATAGAAAATACATTGAAAATGTGTGAAGATTTATCACTACAGCATGTATACAGCTGTGTAGAATAATGCTATTAAAATAAATATTTATTGTAAGCAAGTTACAAGGCCTGAAATTAGTATTATTTTAAAAGAATTTAATATGTCTATAGTATTAATTGATTATCTCACTGATATCAATGATATAAAACATTAGTATAATTTTTCTTTGAGTGCACTATAAGTAAGTAATTTCCTTATTTCTGAATATACTAATTTATGTAAGGAGATCATTAGCAATCAGGAAATTGCTTGAGAAACAAGACTTTGGAACTAGTGATCACTTTAAAACTTTTGTCATGTTACATAAATAAAGTGAGGAAAATCAAGACTATCTTTTTTTTTCAGTTACAGATACTAGATTTTAGAAAAAATTCATTCAAGTTATTAAAGGATTGATTACAATCATTTTCTTAGAACTTTCTACAGTGTAAGTCTGAAGGGAAAATGATGTACTAGTTGTAATAACAGTCTGCTGAACAATAGAGTATAGATTTGTGCTTTTTAATACATTGAATAGGCTTTTAGCCCTCACCCTAAGTCAAATCAATTTAAATTTTATAATGGGTGGAATACAATTATTAACATTTTTCTTTTATCCCCTACTTTTTAATATGAGTGCACACAATGGTTTAAAATTGTGTTTCCTCAATCTATATTCATGTGACCTCTAGAGATTTATTAGAGTTAGATGAAATAAAATAACTGACTTGAATTACTAATATGAATCAACTATAAAATATTTTAAACTAAAGAAATTCTGTAAAATTTTGTTGAATAAATGCTCTTTCTAATGATTATTAGCTAACTATGCTATATTTGAACCTGTTTTGGCATTTTAAAAGCTTTACATTTTAAAATATGTATTGAAATCTTTTCTCAAAGTCACAATAACAAATCTTATTGAACAATTAATTTCACAAGTGTTATCTTTGCCTTAGTTATATTTTATATCCACTGTTCAGGAATATTGGTCTTTGCTGGTGCTTGTTACTGATTGGACTGGAAGCATTTTGAATTGAAGTAATCTACCTTCCCTATTCTCCACCCCAGGTTGTGGTCTTTCACTTCCCAATAAAGACTCTGGGTCTGAAGGAGAAAATGCTTTTGTTTTCTGTTCCACAGCTGGTCAGACTGCCTACTAGTATTTCTGGCTGGCAGAAAAAGACTTGTGGTAGAATTTTCCTGAATCTTTTTTATTTTGATTCAATCTGTGAAGATTATTTCCTGTGTCACACTTTGCTCCCTGATCCACATCTCCCGTTGGGATTGGATCATGAGGCTTCCACTTCACAAGGTACTTGATTTTCTGAGGCACAGTTGTGAATGAGATTGTTTTGTTTTTGTTTTTTTAATATATTTTTCTTCTCTTTAATTAGTAGTGTATCAAAAGTCATGGATTTTTGTGTATTAACTTTGTAGGCTGTCACTATTTCTAACAGCTTTTATTGTGGAGTAATTAGGATTTTCTAAATACATTAACTTGTCATTTGCAAACCTCAATAGCTTCACTTCTTCTTTTCCTATGTGGAAATAGGAAATAGGAATATTGTATAAGATTTGTGATAAATGGCTTTGACAATATTGAGGAAATATCCTTCAATTCTCACCTTATTAAGAGCTTTTATCATGAATAGCTGCTGGACCTTGTCAAATGTTTTTTCAGTGTCTATTAATATGATTACATGGATCGACTGCCAATCCTCGTCAAGCTCTTCCAGGAAATTGAAGAAACAGACAGACTCCCAAATAGTTTCAATGAAGCTAACATCACCCTGATACCAAAAGCAGTCAAAAAAGTCACAAAAAAATTACTGAACGACATACTTGATGAACAAAAATGTAAAATCCTCAAAAAAAATAGTAGCCAAAAGAATCCAAAACCTCATCAAGAAATCTATGCATCATGACTAAGTCGGATTCATGCAAAGAGGCTTTAACATACCCAGGTCAATCAATATAATACATCATATCTAACTATACTTTTAATCATTAGAATATTGAGATAATGCTGCTTTATATCATTTGTGTTTTAGAAGATTTCACCCCTTCAAATGTAAATTAACTATTCTGTGACCACTGTAAATTACCACTAACTATATAATAAAGTTCAGTATTGTGGTTAGAATTCATGAGTATTTTCTTAGCTTTCTTTCATTGCTTTGCCTCTTTACAAGTTACCTATGGTAGAAATTATCTTGTGTTTATATTTTCCTTACATTTTTAGCCTAACACATAACAATATCATCAATGTTACAGAAAATGGCAAGATTTTGTGTTTTTCTTATAATTGAGAAGTATTCCAAAGTGGATATACACCATAGTTTCTTATTCACATATGTATTATTAGTACTTGAGTGGTCTCCAAAATTAGCTATTAAAAATAGAGTTTTAATTGATATTATAGTATATGTATCTTTTCAGATTAGTGCTTTTAGTTTCACTGAATAAATATTTACATGTAGGGATATTGGCAATTAAATAAGAGTTCTTTAATTTTTAAGAAAACTTTATACTATTTTTAATAGAGCAATATACTGGAGCTGGAGTAATAACACAGAGGTAGGGTGGGTGACCTGGCATCCTATATGGTCATCCAAACCTTCCAGGAACTATTTCTTAGTAAAGAGCCAGGAGTAATCCCTGAGAGCTTCTGAGAGTCCTACCTCCCCCAAAGAGATATTTAATCATTGTATGTTCTGTTCAACTATTTATAAAGAATTCTATTTCCCCACTGTTCTATCAAAATTTCTCTATAGCTTTTCTGAGTTAGACCAATCTCATTCATAATGGGTGATATTTGATTGTTGTCTTACATGCATTTGAAGCTAATAAGGATATAAATTCATGAGGTAATGAGATGTTAAAAACTTGTAATTTAATAAGAATTGTTTCCATGTGTCTCTTGGCCATCATCAGTTATATTAGAAAAGTCTACTCAGCTCTTCTTCCTCTTTCTTTCTCAGGTTTTGTTTAGTTTGTTATCATTTAATTTTATGATGTCTTTATATAACTTATTATCACTCTATTATATAAAGCACAATTTACAACTATTTTCTCCCAAACAAATAAGATCATTTTTTTCCAAATGAGTTTTTCTTTGCCAGGCTGATATTGTGTAATTTCATAATTAACTTAGCAGAGATATAACTGAAGACAATAACATAGATGTTTGACATGTGGTATCTTCTATGTACTTATGGTTTTTAGGATTTATATCTAAATTTTTAGTTAGTTTAGAAATAATTTTTATCTATAGTATGAAATAATTATCCAGGTTCATTACCTTGCATGTATTAATTTTCCTAACATCATTTGATAAAGAATTTTCTTGGATCTTTTATTATAAATTAACTGTTCAAAACTTGAGGTCTTATTCTAGGATTTCAATCAACTTCACTGAACCAAGTATCTACCTTTTTCTAAAGCCATGCTATTATATTTACTATAGCTTTTATATTTTGTAACATAATTCAAGTTTAGAAAGATAGATATGTGCACATATAACCATTAAAAACTATCAGTCTGGAGTGGTAGCACAGTGAATAGGGTATTTGCTTTGCATGCAGCCAAACCAGAAGGATCTGGATTTGACCCCCAACATCCCATATAATCCCTGTGCCTGTTAAGAGTAAATCTGAGTTTAGAGCCAGGAGTAACATCTAAGCAGAAGTGGGTATAGAAGCTCCCAAAAAAACTATCTAATCTAAGAATTAGGGACTAGGGGTCTGAGTGATAGTACAGCTGTAAGGTGTTTGCCTTGCACGCAGCTGACCCAGGGCAGACCTGGGTTCTATCCTCATGTCCCATAAGGTACCTTGGACCTGCCAGGAGTGATTTCTGAGCACAAAGCCAGGAGAATCCCTGAGTATACCCGTGTGTGACCCAAAAACAAAAAATAAAATAAAATGAAGACTTAGCCAATGAAATATTAAATTAATAGGTAAATACGTGTTTTATTTCATATGCAATAAACAAATTAAAGAGAAATAGTTCAAAAAAGCAATTCTGTTTTAAGGGATTTAATCAGATCAAAACCTTAATTGCCTACAACTAACTACATATAGAAATAACATACATAAATTTACAATATATTGAAATAATTAAAATAATGCACAATTTTTTTTAAAAAATCCTATGTTCATGAATTAGGACTACTAACATTATACAGTGACCAAACTACCAATAGCAATATATTGATTCAATTCAATGTGTACCTGTACCCTTTAAAAGCAAACTTTATTTATAGTATCTTTACTTCATTCACTTTTGAAAATACATAAATATGCAAAGACATGCATCAGCTCTTTTCTCCTCCTGAGTATATGAATATATTTAGAATATTCTTAAGCAATTTTAATGTAGAAACTGAAATATATTCATCTTATGAATAAAAAAATTAATTTATCACACAATTCTTCCTCAATGTGGTCTTTAGTTACTTGAAAATATTTTTGTAACAAATTTGATGTGCTATAATGAAGGGAATTCTTGTTTCCTTCTTGTTTACATATATTTATTGAATTATTTAATTTTGCATTGTAGTAAATCTGTTTGTGAAAAGGGAAGCGAATTAGCAAACTCAGAACCCACTCTTAATGTTAAAAGAGTTTAGAATTAGGGGCTGGAGAGACAGCATACTAGGTAAGACATTTGTCTTTCATGCAGAAGATCAATGGTTCAAATCCTAGCATCCCTTATGGTCCCCGGAGCCTGCCAGGAGCGATTTCTGAGCATAGAGCCAGGAGTAACTCCTGAGTGCTGTCGGGTGTAACCCAAAAATAAAAAAAAAAGGATTTAGAATTATATTTAACTTTTTACTGTGTTATTTGGTCTCTTGGATGGGAAAAAAATGGAAAGGAAGCTCTCCCTTAACTGTCTGGGCCATACCTTTATCAAGTCAAAATACTCAGTGACGTATCGATCCCTCGACTCTGAAAGCATATTTATCCTTATTGTTTCTAAGTATAACATTTTTGTTGTTTATGAAACTTTATTATTTAATTAAACAGACATATTTGGAATTAGTTTGTAGTTGTGCATAGTACAACATTTATTTGCTGTAACTAAATATCCCATAAAAGCAAAGGTATATGGAAACTGTACTATTAACTTATTATCCTGGGTTAAGTGTGTCAGTCATTCATCTATTTCACACCTTAATTATCCCCAGATAACTGATGATGTTTTATGAATTTTGTGTATCAGTTATCCTATCACTTCTATAAGTCAGTTTTACAAAGAAAATTTAGTAATTGAAACACATAATTCAGAGTGATCTAACTATACATTACATTATAACCTCACCAACAAAATTGTCATAAAATACAGTGGATTTGTAAAGGATGAGGATGGAGGTTGCAGTCCAAATATAGATCTCTCAGAGATCTAAGAATCATGAGATTTATTATTACTTTGATATTAAGCTAAAGTCAAGCTTTCCTTGTCTTTTGAAGATCTTTCTTAAGCACCCAGATTCCTCCTTACTCCTTACAAAGGACCCTTGATCATCAGTGTAGTTCCCCTCTCTGTACATTATGAAAGTCTTTATTTCCTTCAATATTATCTGATATTGCTTTGTGTGTTGCCCTGATTAAGAACAAGTTAGAAAAAGTGGGGAATTGCCACCCATCTACCAAAATTATGTATAATACATCATATTTATAAGCAGCATATATACACTTATGCACACAGTCTTATCTAGAGCTCATTTGAGCTTATTATTAATGTAGTGAAGTATAATTTTGCAAGCATTAAAATTATTTTCAAATTCTTAGGGAAATTTTGGGAAAACAACTAAGCTTCCTCAGTGAAGCACTTTGACATTTAATTTTGCATTTTTTTGTCCAGATTACTTATTTTTCCAGCAAATACTTATGAACTTAAGAAAGACAGAACTTCATAGCCATAAAACTCACACACCTTCCTCTATTTCAAACACACACATTATATATTTTTGTATTGTGCTCATTTTTCTATACAATACTTTTAATAATTAATGTTTAATTACAAAACTAAAATCTATTTGCCTTTTATTTTCCCCATCATCTTTTATGTGAGAAATGAGATTTCTGGGTCTGAAATGATAGCACAGTGGTAGGGAATTTGCCTTGCAAGTGGCCGACTCAGGGCTGAGGCAGGTTCGATACCCAGGATCTCAGAGCTTGTCAAGAATGATTTCTGAGCACAAAGCAAGGAGTAACCATGAGCACTACTAGGTGTGACCCCAAAACAAACAAAAAAAAATAAAAAAGAGAGAGAAATGGGATTTCTTCTATATGTTTTATTTAACTGCCATTTCATTTTCTATATTTGGTTTTGCCTTGCATTGTTTCCCCATTGCACACTGTGTGTGTGTGTGTGTGTGTGTGTGTGTGTGTGTGTGTGTGTGTTTACGTTTCATTGTGGAGTTCACTTGCTAATAGTTTCTTGCAGCCTGTCCAAGTTACCTCCATCTCTCAGCTCCCTTCAAAGGCTCTGTGCTAGAGTGGTTTCAAAGTCACAGCATTCCTCTTATGTTTTCTTAATTGCCAGGAATAATTTCTGAGTACAGAACCAGAAGTAAATTATGACCATATTCATATGTAGTCCAATGTACATAGTACATCATTTATAAGTGTATATATAATTATAATATACAATATATTCAATAGCATAGAATATCCAGAGTGCAATAGAATTTGTCTTATTCTTAGTGAATAAATTATTTTATACCATGTTTCCTATATTAGAATATAAAAATTTAAATGGCACTTTAGTAAACCTGATAGTTCTCTCTTCTTTGCATAAGAAATAAATGTATTTTATATTAGTTCCAGGATTTCTGACTAGGATGCTAAATAAGAGTCCTCTATTTCCTTTTGAATTCTTAGAAATGGGTATTAATAAATAAAAGATTCAAAAAAACTCACTTAAAGCATTATTGCTTTGAATTTTAGATTGCCACATAATAATATCCATCATTCATTTAATCTCATATAAAACACTTATTCAGGTCAGAATTTTGGTTAAGTATTGATGAGTACTAAAATAAGTAAATAGAAAAATAGACTGATGAAAATATACATATGAAATAATCACTCATAATTAAATATAGATATCAATCAATAAAAGTGGCATGATTTATGATAATAAACTCTTTATAAATGTAAAGAATATACTATGTTAATAGCTTACAAAAAGTGTATAATATTCCCTTGTGAAAACTAATAGTATTAAAAAAAGAAACTTTGTTCCAACTGTTTTACCATAGCAAGTAAAAAAAAATTTTTTTTGGTTTTAGGGTCATACCCAGCAGCGTTCAGGGGTTACTACTGACTCTATGCTCAGAAATTGTTCTTGGCAGGCTCAGGGGACCTGTGGGGTGCCGGGATTCAAACCACCGACCTTCTGCATGAAAGACAAATGCTTTACTTCCATGCTATCTCTCCGGCCCCAAAACAAGTACATTTTATAAAGATAATTTGGAATGCACAAGATGATTTCCTTAAAAATGTAAATGAACTAAATACAAACATCCTCTCAAAAATAGGCCCATATTGGTTAAAAATATCATCGTGTGAAAAATATCCTAAAATAAAGGACTTGCTATCTTATGATAATAATGATTTTACACAATAGTCATGCAAAAAGGTTTAGGTTAAATAACTAAAATTTACATACATGCTGGAGGATAATAATGAATAATGATAAATGGAAAATATTCTGTTAAAAACATACAAAACCTGAGTCCATACAACATTTTATGACTATCACATCAGATCACAAAATCAATGACATTTTTTTCATTTATTTTATTTCAGAAAAGTTTAGTTTTACTATAAATACAAAATATGTACTAAATTTATATTTAAATTTCTATTAAATTTCTTTCTAATCACTCAGATTTTTTCTTATCTTGTGTTTAAAGTTTTATGCAGTTTTAACAATGTTTCTTATATAGTTATAATTAAATTTGAATTATCTTTTCATAGGAGAAATGAATATCTCATTTTATTCACTTCTGAATTATAGTTATCAAAATGACCTTTAACTCTAGCAAATTAAAATGTTGGTCCTACTAGTGTTATATAGTAAGATTTTGCTATATATAACTATGAAATTGTGATAAAAATGTCAAAATCACTTCTCTCAGTTTCTCTCACTGTTTGTGCTTATATTTTCTACTATAAAAGTATTTGTGATCAAGCAATATTTGATTCATAATTTGAGGAGCACTAAGAAAATAAAACTATCTTCTTTAGATTTAATCTTTTCAATTAGAAACTGTAGTTGGAATATTTTTTTATTTAACTCCACTGAATTTTCATTTTATTGACCACTTTAACATCCTTCAAGGATTCATGAAAAGCTAAATTTTGAGTTTGGAAATAGATACAAAACTGAGATATCAGAAGCTATTTTGAAAATCTTTGTGAATCTAGAACTATAACATGTTTTAGTATAATTCAGTGCTGACATTTCTTGAACAGTAAATACCTGAGACAAGGAGGTTAATTTTTAAAATAGACATCCTTGAATTTTGCTGTCTCTCACCCTTAAAAACTGTAAATAATGTGATTAGTTGGATAGATATATTAAGATATATTTTATTAAAGTTAATTTAAATGAGTAAAAATATTTTATGACTGCCTTTCAAGTACACTCATATAATTCATTTATTTCAAACTGAACCAGAAATTATTTTAAAACTGTGCAAATATCCAGACTTCTATCCTATATCACAATTAAAAATATTTTTGGTTTAAATTACTACTAACATTGTTTCTCTTGAATATAATTCCAACACCACAGATCACATCTTTGAAAAATCTAAAGATTAAAATATATTTTTTAGGGGCCAGTGCGGTGGCACTAAGCAGTAAGATGTCTGCCTTGTTGGTGCTAGTCTAGGACGGACCACGGTTAGATTTGCCAGCATTCCCTGTGGTCCCCCAAGCCAGCAGTGATTTCTGAGCACTTAGCCAGGAGTAAACCCTGAGCATCACCAGGTGTGCCCCAGCAAAAAAAAAAATTTAATTTACTCTTTTAGTCCATGTTTTACCATGTGCACATATTTCACTTGCTTGTTTCCTTTCTTGTTATCTAGACTATGGGGAAGTCTGTACTCTCTCCTTAATACATATTTATCCCTATTCTCTCCTCTCACATCTTCCAAGCATGTTTTGTTTAATAAAAGCTACCCTGCTTCTACTAAAAAATTCTTGTAATAAAAAGAAAAATAATTTCTTTATTCAATAAAATCTAAATACATACTTTACTTATTACAGATTTATCATTACAGTGGTAAATGAGGGTATTATGTGTAAATTATGACCATATTTATTCCATGTGAACTGTTGACATAGTCTATAATATATGATAACCTCTCATCTGAAAGTTTACTGTTTTTTAGTATTGTTTTACTAAGAAACACTTTAAATGAAATAATAATCACAACAAGGAGCAAATTAACCAAATTAGAGCAAAAAATAACTTATTATAAAATATCAAAAAATGGGGGCCAGAGCAGTGGTACAAGCAATAAAGCATCTGCTTTGCCCACGCTAGCTTAGAACAACCACAGTTCAATCCCCTGGTGTCCCATGTGGTCCCCCAAGCCAGGAGCTATTTCTGAGTGCATATTCAGGAGTAACCTTTTAACATCCCTGGATGTGAACCAAAATCCAAAAACAAACAAACAAAAGAAACAACCCACTACACACAAAAACAAACAAACAAACAAAATAATAAAACAGGGAGTAAAGAACAGAAGGGCAAATAAGTAATAGACAAAAAGCCAAAAAGCTCAGATACCAGGAAGGAGGTCAGGCTGGCAGTAGGTCATCATATTCAGTGCCTGAGAAAGCAAGTGGCCCTTACCTTTGTCAGGTACCAGAGGGAGCTGAGGCCAGCTCTCAGACGTCATACTCAGCAACTGGGGGAGTTGGAGGCAGGCACCTTTTGCAGGTACCATGGGAAACTGAGGCCGATGGTTGAACTCTGTACTTGGCACTTGGCAACTGCACCTTCTCACAGATACCTTCTCACAGATACTGAAAGGGAGGAGGCCTGAGGGTGGTGCTAACCTCAGTAATCACTGTCATCATCCCTGTGTAGGGACGCACTCTAGAGTAGGTACTCAGCCAGACAGCTCAGGTGACAAAGGAGGGCTGAAAACAAGGGCAAACCATTCTGATTTCAAATGCAAAGAAATATGGAGAAACTAAGAAAGACACTAGCAGCTGGATATATGGAGAGAAATCATAGCAAGTTTCCAAGTCCATCAAAACATAAAAGTGGCAATAAAAGCCATGGCAATAAAAATCAAGGAATCATTTGCCAATGAGTTCAAGAAATCTATAGATGAACAAGTCAACTAACTCAAAGATGAACTTTTACAGTAGATGAGAGAATCCATACACATGAAATTAAAGGAAATAAAAAACGTCTTAGCAAGCCATAATAGCAGAATTGCACAACTGGAGAATCGCATAGAACTTGAAGAAAAATTACAAATCAAAATGACAAAGAAGCTAATAATGAAATAAGAGGTAAAACATTGAAAGAAAAAGTTAATTATTTAATAAACAAAGACAAAAGTAATAGTCTACAGATTGTAGGAATACCAGAAGGGGAGAAAATAAGCAAAGGGGAAGAACAAGCAGTCAGAAATAATAACAGAAAACTTTCTCACCCTCTGTAAAGAGACTCCAGTGTAAATCCAAAAGGCAAAAAGAGTCCCTAATAAAATGGACCCTAAAAAACCTACACCAAGACATATAGTAATGCAGATGGAAAAAAAAAAAAGAATGATGAATTTCTTAAAGCAATAAGGGATAAAAAAAATCCTCAAGTGCCTGGGAAGGAGCATAAGAATCAAACCAGATCTCCCATTTGAAATAAATCAAGCAACAGACAGTGAAATGACATAGTCAAACTACTAAATAACAGAAACTTCCAACCTAGAGTCCACTACCTGGCAAAACTAACATTCATATTGGAGGGAGAACTAAAAATATTCTCTGACAAGAAAGAACTCACACTATTTGCACTAACCAAACCAACTCTAAATGAAGTATTCAAAGATGTATTATGCAACCCAAATCCCTGATTGTAACAACAACCACTATACTTAATAAAATAGTCCAACAATCCGCTCTATCAATAAACTTTTTAAATGTCAATGGTCTAAATTTCCCCCACTAAAAGACACAGAATAGAGGGTTGGATCAGAAAACAAAACCAAATATCTACTGCCTGCAAGAAACACACCTAATAGAACAGGATAGACACAGGCTTAGAATAAAAGGATGGAAACCAATCACCCAAGCCATGGAAAACAAAAAAGTATTGTGGAACAGCCATACTTACAACAGATCAAATTACATTCAACCTCAAGAAAGTGATTAGAGACCAAGAGGATCATTAGTTACTGATCAGGGGAACATTAGACCAAGAAGTACTAACTCTGATTGATATTTATGTGATGAATGTAGAGCCAGCCAAAATATGTAATGCATTTGGTCACAAATCTAGAGAAACATATCTAAGGTAACTTGATAGTAGTATGGGATTTTAACATACCACTATTACCACTAGACAGATACACCAGTCAGAAAACTAACAAAGACATAAGAGATCTAAATGAAGTAGGGCTAATGGACTTATATATGGCTCTCCAACCAAAGAAAACAGAATACACATTCTTCTTAAGTGCACATGGAACCTTCTTTAGAATAAACCATGCCCTAGAATATAAATATAACTTGCAAAAAGTCACAAGTATAAGGACTATTAAAAGGACCCTCTCAGATCATTATGCAACAGAGTTCAAGATTGTAAAATGAATCTGTGAAGAAAATATAACACCTGAAGATTAAACAACACGCTACTCAACAACAGTTGGATCAAAGAGAAAGTTAAGGAAGAAATAAAAAGATTCCTTGAGATGAATGACAATGAAGGGACAGATTGTCAAAATCTGTGGGATACAGCAAAAGTAGTAATTAGGGGGAAACTCATGCAGTACAGGTCAACGTCAGGAAAGAGAAAAATGACAAAATCAACCATCTACAAGGACACTTTAAGGATCTTGAAAAACAGCAGAAAAAGAACCCAAACACAGCCATAAGAAAAGAAACAATAAAAAACCAGAACAGAAATAAACAACATAGAAGTAAAGAAAACAGTACAAAATTTCAGTGAGACCAGGAACTGGTTTTTTAAAAAAAGAATTAAGATAGATAAACCACTGGGAAGATTCACCAAAAAAAAGGGGGGGGGACACCAAAATAAATCTGATCACAAGTAAAAGGGGAGATATTGCAACAGAACCCCATGAAATCTAAGACATCATTAGGGAGTATTATAAGCAACTGTACTCACGTTGGCTAGAGAAACCTGAAGAAACCAACAGATTTTTGGAAAAATATCATCTTTTGAAACTTGACTAGAAGGATGTAGAAAGTCTAAACAGTTTAATCACAGCTAAAGAAATTGAAACAGTAATTAAGAAACTACCAAGAACAAAAATACAGGTCCAGATATTTTTACAGTTGAATTTTATCAAACATTCGGAGAAGAAACACAACCACTGATCTCAGACTCTTCCAAAACATTGTAAAGACAGGAATCCTTCCTAACTCCTTTTATCAGCCGAATATCACACTCATTTCCAAGGAAGGCAAAGACACTGCCAAGAAAACAAACAAACAAACAAACAACTACAGACCAATCTCACTAATGAATGTAGATTTAAAAATTCTCAAGAAAATATTAGCAAACTGAATCCAAAAAGGTTATTCACTATGACCAAGTGGGTTTTATTCCAGGGATACAAGGATGGTACAACGTAAGCAAATCAATCAACATCAAACATAACATCAACAAGAAGAAAGAAAAAAAACCACATGATCAAATACATTGACGGAGAGAAGGCTTTTGACAAAATCCAACACCCATTCATGCTGAAAACAATCAGCAAAATAATGTTGGAAGGAATCTTTCTCAAGATAGTTACAGCTATCTATAAGAAGCTCAAGCCAGCATTATCCTTAGATAAAAACTGAAAATATTTCCATTAAGATCAGGAATTAGATTAGGCTACCCACTTTCTCCACTCTTATTTAGAATAGTTTTAGAAGTACTAGCTATCAGACAAGAGGAGGGAATTCAGGGAATCCAGATAGAGAAAGAAGTCAAATTATCTCTTTTTGCAGATGATATGATGATATACAGAGAAAACCCTAAAGAGTCCACAGTAAAACTCCTAGAAACAATAAGCCAATACATAAAGTTGGCTGGCTACAAAATTAACACACAAAAGACAATAGCATTCTTCTCTACAAATAATTAACTGACTACAAAAGCAAACAATTGTTACTACTTTGAAGACTTCAAATGAATAATTTTGAAAAAATATTATATACAAAATTAACAAAATGTTTAGATCATTATAAAATAGTTAAAGACACTTGATGTATATCCACACACAGAGCTTAAGACCAAAATTATATTTGATACATGTTGTAACCTGCTTATAAAATTTAGTTACTTTTATAATATTAATTACTCATAAAATTAACAATATTTTAACTGTATAAGAGTTATTTATTTATTTTTAATCTTAAAGACTAGTTTTGTAATATAAAAATCCATATTAACATTTTTTTGGGTTTTTTTGGGTCACACCTGACAGTGCTCAGGGGTTACTCCTGGCTCCATGCTCAGAAATTGCTCCTGGCAGGTGCGGGGGACCATATGGGGCACTGGGATTCGAACTGATGACCTTTTGCATGAAAGGCAAACGCCTTACCTCCATGCTATCTCCCGGGCCCCTTTATTGACATTTTTATTAGAAAACAATGAGATGTACAAAACTTTGAATGAGAAGGAAAATGTAAAATTTTATTTAATCAGTAGTGAAAAATTCAGTACTTCGTCAAATACTACTCAAAGCGTATTAGGCAATGGTTAAAATAAAAATAATGCATCTTAATAAATTCCAGCCATTAAAAGAACAAACCTAGCAAAGATAATTGGATATATAATAATGTTTGACTATGTAGGTGTTACTTTTTAAAATCCATTTTAAACTTTTTTCTGAATCCTACTACAAACCATGAACTGTACCTGGACAAGTAGGTATTTGAGAAAATGTTGGTAATATAGAAAAGATTCCTTATTAAAGCAGCCCCTTGGTTACTATTAGTAACAAAATTATGACCTTGCTCTAAAATTCCTGAGGGGCTCTTATCTCACAGTTGCTTTTTGTCTCTGGAGAATATTTTAACTCTTTACAGACCTGAATTTAGAAAGTTCCCTAATTTTCAGTGTTTTAATAATTACTTTACCACTCAACACACTAAGTTTAATTACACAATCGCTTTCAGAAAGGGCACACTTATGCTGCGTGATTTATTTCACAAACTTCACAATTATTTGAGGCATTTTATTAGACACAACAAAAATCTGTGATCATAATTTGTACTCTAAATTTTGCATGAA
>PVKC010018202.1:0-19742 GCA_004027635.1 Crocidura indochinensis
AAAAAAAAACAAAGTTTCTGTTCATTTCTTCTCCCCATTTTTTTGATGGGATTAGATTTTTTTTGTAAAGTTTTTTTTTTTTTTTTTAGATCTTGTTGGGGTGTTTTTGTACTTATTTAAACTGTTTATTTATTGGTTTTTGGGCCACACCTGGCAATGCTCAGGGGTTACTTCTGGCTCTGTGCTCAGAAATCAGGGGACTATATGGGATACCAGGAATCGAACTGGATTTGTTTCAGGTCAGCCACATGCAAGGCAAATGCCCTACCGCTGTGATATTTCTCTAGCCCCAATTGGTGGAGTGTTGCTAATATTTGAGAGTACTTTGTATATCCTAGATCTCAATCTTATGTGTTAAGTGCAAATATTTCCCCTATTCAATTAGCTTCTTTTAGTTTTATTCCATGTTTCTTTTGCCATATAGAATCTTTTTAGTTTGATAAAGTTCCATTTGTCTGACCTTGATTGTGCAGCCTTTGCTATTGCCATCATATTATTGAAGACTCCTTTGAGGTGTGAGATATGGTTTCAGCTTTGATTTCTTACATATGGTTATCTAATTGTCCCAGTATTATTTGTTAAAGAGACTGTCTTATTCCATTTTATATTTTCAGCCCCTTTGTCAAAAGATTAGTTAACTGTATTCCTGGGTTTGTCATTAAATAGTCTATTCTGACCTGTTGGTCATAAAATCAGTTTTTATATAATACCATGCTGTTTTGATCATTATGGCTTTGTAGTGCAACTTCAAGTTTGATAATAAAATAACTACTAGTTTTTTTTTATTTTTCAGGCTGTTTCTGGAAAGTTGGGGTCTTTTCATGATTCCACATAAACTTTATAGTTTAGTAATCTAAGTCCTTGAAGAATTAGATTGAATTTGTATAGGGATTGCATTAAATCTAAAAAGTAGGTTATAAAGGATGCTCATTTTGATAATATTGAGTTTTCAGATCCACAAACATGGAATGTTTTCCATTTACTCAGCTCTTCCACAATTTCTTAAGTTTCTTTCACATTTCTGCTTTTTCCCTTTTTCCCAAAACTTGTTTTGAAGTCACCATGGGACATGTCTCTCATCTGTTTTGTTAAATTGATAGCTAGGTACTTGATACTGTTGGACAATATTTTTAAATGGGATATACTCTTTGATCTCTTGCTTCTCTGATTCATCTAAAAAATTCAATATGCTAAACCCATTTCTGATGGTCATTTATGACATCCAAATGCCTATCCTACCCACCATTAATGCTATCACCCTTAGGAGTTAGGTTTCAACAAATGGATTTGCGGGTTACAGAGATTCAGACTAAAGCAGCTTTCCAACAGCTAAAGATTTGTTTCTGCATCAACCTTGCTGTCTTTACTTCATGCTGTTGCCAACTTCTGTATGATTTTGAACTTGCACTTTAAACTTGAGTCCAACGGGGCTTGCAGCTTAAATCACTGCAGGTGAAAATGGCAGTAGATAATGCCAGATGGAGATGGAGGAGCAAAATCTGTGTCCTTGATGGGTAGTGCTGACCCAGGAGAGCCTCTGGGCACTGACTCACCATCCTGTGAGTTGGAGTGGCTGTGTCAGGGACATGTGCAAATGTGCTAAGTTGTGGTCACTTTCCAGTCTCTAAAGACTTCTGCTGACCCCATCTGCCTCAGACTATTTTAGGACTTAGTCCTTCTGTCGGGAATCCCTTCTACTTAATCACTTTTTACCCCAGTTTGCTCTCTTCAAGTTCATTTGGCACCAGGAAATCCCTAACATAGCAAATTTCACTTAATTCTGCTACATGATTCAGTGATCATTTTTATTTCTAGAATTTAGTGCTTTCAGGTCAAAATGGGCCTGGAATTGGCCAGGGAGGAGAGTGTAGACATCAGTATAGTGTGTACTGGTGCCTCTCAAATGTTGATGCTTATAAATGACCCGAAGATTTTTGAGGGAAAATTCTCAGCTTCTCTTGTTCTGAAAAACAAAACAAAACAAAACCAAAAAAACAACTCCTGAGAAAGTTCAGTATTTTGGGGTCAAGACTCATACTCCTGAATATGTAAATTGTCTCTACTTCTATCCCAGATCAGGTAACTCCCATTACTGCTTGATGAAAGCAGTACTGAAACATGGTTGGTTTCATTTATTTATTTTGCTAGCTTGTTTATTATTGTGTTGTTAAACAATATTGTTTAGGTGGATCTTTTGATATTCTTATTACATCGCCATGAAATACAGAATTAAAAAGTTGTTGATTGTTGGAGCTGGAGAAATAGCACAGATGGTGCTCAGGGGTTACTCCTACCTCTGCACTCGGAAATTGCTCCTGGCAGGGTTGGGGACCATATGTAATGCAAGGGATAGAATCCATGCTGTCCCTGGTCAGTAGCATGTAAGGCAAATTCAAGTTTATATTTTAAACTCTAGATACATTTTTGGGGACCGGAGTGATGGTGCAAGCAGTAGGGTGTTTGCTTGCATGAGCTAACCTAGAACGGATTGTGGTTCAATCCCATGGCGTTCCATATGGTCCCCCAAGCCATGAATGATTTCTGAGTGCATAGCCAAGAGTAACCCCTGAGCATCACCGGGTGTGGCCCAAAAAATAAAAATAAATAAGTAAAAATAAATAAATATAAATAGATATTTAACTGATCACATTTAACTGTGTATCTACACAGTTATGAAGTTATTCATGATTGAGTTTCAGTACACACAAGCTAATGTTTTGTCCCAGTTTCACTACTCCCTTAGCATGTCGTTGCTCAGAGAGATGTTATTTCAGATCAAATGTGTAATAATCATTCTATTTGTCCCATGCTATCAAAAAGAACTAAAGGACTCTTTTAACCTGAACTCAACTAGGGCTTGCAGCTTAAATCACTGCAATTGAAAATGACAGTAGATAATGGCAGATGGAGATGAAGGAAAAAAGTCAGTGTACTTGTTGGGTAGTACTTGACCAGGAGCAGCCCCAGGGCACTGTGTTGCCATCCAGGCAGGCATAATCTTTCAAAGGCTAATAGAAAAACTTCATATTTGGACTGTCTATGGCCACTTCCTACAACTCATTACTTTTTATTTTTAAGTAAAACAAATAGTACTTATTTAAATAAATAAACTCAGAGAAGTGTGAAAGGACAAAAAGAGATAAGGGTTCAAGAGACAACACAAGCTTTTCTCCAGTGTGTGTATGTGTGTGTGTGTGTGTGTTAGGGAAGCTACAACCCTTTGAATTTGACCTTATTTTTGTCCTTTGACATACTGAGGGATTGTGAACTCATTTGCTTTTCTTCAGCTAGTGTCTTTATTAAGAGAATTCTCTTTCTTCTTGCCTCCCTTCTGTCAGACTCCCTATGTTATTTGGGAGTAATCCAAGCCATAATTCCAGATTTTATTTCTTTAAAGCATGCTCCCTTCTGACATCAGTAAATATCCACACATATCACTCTCATTTGTGTAGTTTATCAGTTTCTTGTGTCAGTTATTTTTAATCTCTATCACTTCCTCTTCCAGATTGTGAGATATTAGATGGCATGAACTATGTCTTATTTTGCTTTATATCTCTCCTGGCATGAGGCATAGTGTATTTTGCTTAGAACCATCACACTCACTGAGGTTGGAAAAGTGGCTTTGAGAGATATTAGTGGAATAGAATATGCCAGAGGTAGATTATGGCCCAAACTTTGGGTTTGAGGTCTTATTTAATAACTAGCAGACATGACTGTGATGTGGAACAACTCAGTTAAAATGAATTCAAAAATCTTCTACACCCTCTAGAGAAACTCTATTTCAAATATGCCCTCTGTCTGTCTGTCTGTCTGACCCCAAGAACCTGAGAAGTATGGATTTGTGTTTAAAGAATATCTCAACCTGAATATGCTTTATTGAGGAATAATTTAGGTTGAGTTGGTACGGTTCTTGGGAATACTCTGTGTTTGATGGAGGGAAACACTGTTTTATCCATATGATCTCCTATACTTCTTAGTGATCTTGTGACATGGGTATTACTATTCATGCTTTAAAGAGAAAGAAAGTACAGAAGATTGGTTTTCTGCCCGAGGCTACAGAGCATGTGCACTTCACTGTACATTTTTGCACCAAACTCTTTACAGCTTGAAAATAGGTGGATTTCCTTTTAAATCAGAAAATTGACATATGGTTCTCACATTTCATAAGGGCAAAGGTGGTTTCTGTATTTCCAGAAGGTTTCTATATTTACTTAACTAACAGGTCTTCTTTCTCCTATTGTTCTAAATATGTTTTAGATAAATGACTATTACAATTTTTACTTCAAAGAAGTCAAAGTGGAGCAATCAGTATGCACACAAAATTTGCTATCTGGCAATGGCTAAAGTTCTTTTATTTTAATTTTATGATAGAATTTTAAACATACTATGGATATAGAAAACACTTATTCTTGTATAGAATAGTCAATATAAAAGAAACATAAATTTGTTCTTGAAAATGTTTGATATCCCTTAGTAAGACAGAAGTAAACAAACCTTTTTTACATTCAATAGAGAGAATTATAGATATGCTATGAGTGACAACATTTGTATTGACAATATTCAATACAAAATGCTGAGATACTTGTCTTGTATTTTAAAGTTCTCAAACATTTTTGCAAAACTGGTTTCAAAGGTTTGAATTCCCTTAGATGCTACCTTTTCAGGTATTTTCCAAATACCTGGAATTGTTTCTTCACATTTGAATAATAATCATAATAATCATCATAATCTAGCTAGATATTCTTTTGTTTTGTTTTGTTTTGTTTTTGGGTTACACTCAGCAGCGTTCAGGGGCTACTCCTGGCTCTATGCTCAGAAATCGCCCCTGGCAGGCTTGGGGGACCATATAGGACACCGGGATTCAAACCACCGTCCTTCTACATGCAAGGCAAACATCCTACCGCTATGCTATCTCTCCAGCCCCTAGATAGAGTATTTTTGATGACATGTTCATTTTATTGAATCTTTGTAATATCCCTCCATTCTCTTCTAGCACATAGAGTCTCATTTGATAGATCTGGTGTGAATCTTAGGGCCTTTTATAGTATGTAAGTTTTTTTTTAACTTTCAGTATTGTATCCTTGATTTTTTTTTTCTAAATACAGTGTGTCTTGGAATTTTATCACTTGAGTTTGTTTCAAAAGGATCTTGGGGCCTCTTGGATATGAATACCTGTATTCCTTAACACTAGCAAAATCTTTTTTTAAGTTTTTATCCTTATTTAAACAACATGATTACAAACATGACCGCAGTTGGGTCTTAGTCACAAAAAGAACACCCCCCTTCACCAGTGCAACATTCCCACCACCAATGCACCCCATATCCATGCAGCCACAACCCCTGCCTGTGTTCAAGACAGGCATTCTACTTCTCTCACTCATTAACATTATCATGATACTTGTTAGTGTTCTAACTGCACTCACCCCTCCTTGATATGAGCTTCACATTGTGAGCCGGTCCTTCTGGCCCTCATCTCTGAGCATTATTACAACAATGTCTTTTATTTTTCTTAAAACACATAGATGAGTGAGATTATTCTGTGTCTCTCTCTCTCCCCCTGACTTATTTCACTCAGCATAATAGTGACATGTCCATCCATGTATAGGAAAATTTCATGATTTCATCTCTACTGATGGCTGCATAATATTCCATTTCGTTTATGTACCACAGTTTCTTTAGCCATTCATCTGTTAAAGGACATCTTGGTTGTTTCTATTGCAAATAACACTAGAAAATTCTTACCTGTGATTTCTTCAACTAATTCTTCAAATAATTCTTTGTTCAACAAATTAATTCTTCATTGAATTTGCTTTTCTGTTCTTCTGGGACTCCAGTAATACTTATATTGTCTTTTTTGAACTCACTGCATAGTTCTCTGTTCAGACCAAACCTTTCCACTTAGTCTTATGACTTTTAAGTCTCAGCCTATAGATATATTCTATACATTATACATGCTTCTTTCTGGGAGCAAGTGCAAGGTCAAAGTACTAACTCCTTATACCTTTGGATCTTCCCATTTCTTAGGTGAGTTTTGCTGCATTTCTAGGTTCTGGACCACAACTAGAACTTTTTTATCTAGAACTTACCAATATTCTCTCCAATATTGCTGACTGATTATTCGCTCAACACAGATATGCTGATGTATGCTTTACCATCTGCCTCTCTTTTATGCACAAGTCAAGAAAATATTTCTAGTTCCGGAACGAAGAAAATGTCCTCTGTTACTCCTCTGGGAAGCATTTTATCTAAGCCATATTTTATTTCTCTAAAGGCACCTACCCTTGGAACACAAAAGATAAAGGTGATTTTTTTGCTATGTTCTCATTTTCACAGTCACACCTTCCTTACTCTGGGATAATGAATACAAAATAATTTAATTGGGCTATATGTGGGAGGACTGGAGGAAGTCACAGGGAAATAGAAGTGGAAGGAGAGACCTGGAATAATATTCGACAGGGATTATCCTTTTACACACTTCCTAGCTTTGTTGACCCAAGTAACTAAAATAAATCTGTGGTTTTGTCCATCCTGCATCCTTGTGCTCTTAATCTTTGTTCTTTTAAAATCTAATTCTCACATCATTAATGTCTCAATTGCAATGGTTCCTGTTCATTTTGTTCCATTTTTTGGTTAGATATATAACTTATGAGTAATTTCCTTTAATGCCTATCTATGTTCTCAGACAATGAAGAACATAAAAAATGTTTGATTGTCTCAATCACAGAAAATTCATGAAAATATTTCATATAAATGTTTTTGGTATCACATGAAGTTCTTGTTATCACATGAATCTATTTCTACATACATAATTATCTTCAATATTTAAATGGTCTTTGACATAATCCACATCAGAAGTATGGGTCTATTAAAATGTGAACATGTATAACTAGTATGATAGGAAGTTCTGAAAAATAACAACTGCAAAGATACTTTTAACTGAATTGTGGAGAGTTCAGTCTCCATGTGAAGCTCTGTGATCTGATCTGCACTTGAATTGTTGTAGAGCCTCTGAAAAGATGAGACAAGGAAAGTGAGATCAGGTTTATTGGAATGTAATTTCCTATGTTAGATAGAGTGTGATTAAAGTTAGATTTCTGCTTTCTAGTCTAGGCTCTTGAGCCACATGAATAAAGCTGAACTTATAAATGAATAACTGTTTACATCTCTATAAAAAAGAGTGGATAAAGAGTAAACTATTGCCTTTAGAATTGAAGAGACAAAAGGCAGATCAAGAAAATTTCAATCTACTAGAAGTCCATAGAAAATAATTGTATGAACCAGTTTTAAGAGAAGAAAAACACAAACTCTGTATCATTTCTGAAGCAAGTCTAAGGATTCCAAGAAATTCAGTTTTTTTTTTTTGTTTTTTGTTTTTGGGTCACACCCGGCAGTGCTCAGGGGTTACTCCTGGCTCCGTGCTCAGAAATTGCTCCTGGCAGGCACGGGGGACCATATGGGGCACCGGGATTCGAACCAATGACCTTTTGCATGAAAGGCAAATGCCTTACCTCCATGCTATCTCCCGGGCCCCCAAGAAATTCAGTTTAAAAGACATCTCAAATGTTTCATGAATTTTATTTATCTCTATGAATCATGCAACATTATCATCACGATCAGAGGAAAAGAAAAAGCAAGAGATATTCATCTGGCAAAGGGAAGGAAATAACCAAAAATGCAGTTTGTAACTGTGTCACAATGGTTAGACTTACAATTTTCAACACTATGGTGATATGAGATTGATGCATAATCTGGAAGGTAATATTTTGAATTTAGATCTTTTTCTAACCTAGTGATATGTGGTACTTTATGTTCTTGTGATTTTCTTTACTTACTTTATTATTATAAAATAGGTTTATTTATTTACTTTGTTATAAAATATATTTCTTTCTTTACTTTATTATAAAATAGGTTTGTATTAGATAATTTTGCTCGACTGCAAACTGCAGAGTGTTTTGTGATGTGTAAGTTTGGCTAGACTAAGCCACGATGATTAACAGTTCAGGTGATTAAGTGAATTTTTGTCTTAAAATATGTTGGATTGGGGGCCCGGGAGATAGCATGGAGGTAAGGCGTTTACCTTTCATGCAAAAGGTCATCAGTTCGAATCCCGGTGCCCCATATGGTCCCCCGTGCCTGCCAGGAGCAATTTCTGAGCACAGAGCCAGGAGTAACCCCTGAGCACTGCCGGGTGTGACCCAAACCCCCCCCAAAAATATGTTGGATTAAATGTCTATAATCCCATTGTAAATTGAGGTAGATCTGTATTCATAGATGTTTCTATTCATATTAACAAGACATGCTCTCAAATGAAACTACTTCACTAACTCATAACCAACTGGAATTTTACAAAAGACTAACTGACCATGGGAAGGGAAAATCCAACTTCAATCTCCCTAACATTCCGTTCTCACTGAAGGAAGGTGGAACATAAAGTGAAATACAACTGAGAAGATCACAGTCCAGGGATACGGGGTCATTAAAAAGAATGAACCTGGAAAATAAGACTGTCACCTGGGTGTAAATACTTCTCTCTTCCACATGTCCCCACATCAAGAAGAATCCTGTACAAAGCAACTTCAGTAGAAAGAAATGTGTGTTGGTTATTATTTAACAAGAGTTTGGGTAAAATGGAGGCTAGCAGCAAAAAGGATAGCCAAGTGGTTGATATAGAAGATGAGGTAAAGGAGAAAGTTGAGTCCCGTGTGAACCTCACAATAATGTACTGAGCAGAGCAAAACCTTCAGAGGCTCTGTGATTAGGCAAAAAGCTATCAAAAGTCATATAGGTTCATGCAAAATTGTCTATGACATTATTTAGAATAGATAAAATAAAATGGTAAATATGACAAGAAATAGTTACTTTGTGTTATGAGCAACTTTCATTAGGGAACTAGTTCCAACAGTGAAGGACACAGGATCCTTTTCTCAGGAGGAGATACTGGGATATGATTAAAGGGTGAATCTCTGTGAAATGAGAATATCTTTTAGGCAAAAGAAACAGTAGGAACAAAAGTTCCTGGGTGTGAATAAAGTGGTGAATTTGAATGATTTCACAAGACAGAAGTTTAGCAATGCTGGGTTTATGGGAGAGAATGTCAAGAGTTAATATGGAGTTCATTGGAAAGAACTCCATGATAATGCTAGCAAACTAGGTACCATATATTACTTACATTTTCCTTTTTTTTAAAACTTTATTTATTTATTGATTAGTTGGTTTTGGGGCCACACCCTACAGTACTCAGGGGCCACTGCTGGTTCTACACTCAGAAATCGCCTCTGGCAGGCTAGGGCCCATATGGAATGCTGGAATCAAACCGGTCTCTCCTGGTTAGGCTGCCTGCAAGGCAAATGCCCTATCGCTGTGCTATCTCTCCAGCCCCATATTTTTAAAAAATATTTTTTGGGGGGGACACACACGGTGACACTCAGGGGTTACTCCTGGCTATGCGCTCAGGAATCACTCCTGGCTTGGGAGACCATATGGGATGCAGGTGAATCTGCTGTCTATCCTATGCTAGCGCTGGCAAGACAGATGCCTTACTGCTCTGCACCACCATTCCAGCCCCTATTTTATTTAAACTTTATGCAGCTTTTACTAGAAGAGTAGACAGCACATTGCAAATTGTCAAGTCTAAAGTAGTATAGGACAGAGGAAGAAAACTATGTTCACAACTAATGTCATATGTAAGAACCAATAAACCTTACCTGGCAGAAAGCAGAATCTGAAACTGATTCACAGGTTTTAAAAAGATAAGGCAAAGCTGGGTATTCTGTTTATGATTGAAACCCAACTATGAATATACTTGTAATCATGGCGCTTAAATAAAGATTTAAAAAATTAAAATAAAATAAATAAAAAGATAAGGCAGGAAGTTGGCTTCAAAGGGTAAGGAGCATCTCAAAAGTTGAAGAACTTGATTGGAATCTACTCTCTCATTGTGGACTCTTCATGTTCCTTTGGTTTCATTATTGGTGGGGTTCCTTAAATCCATAACAGGAAGAACCTTCAAAATACCAGTTCGGCATGTAAAAATCAGGTTGGAAGAAGGGTTTATAAAGGTTGTCATTTGTTCATTTATGGGATGTATTTTATTGGATAAATGCCTGTTAAATATGATTTTGTTTGGGTACCATAAACCCAGTGGGTAGCATGGCATGTACTGTCCCTAAATACAGAGTACTTACCTATCTTATCTGTTCATTTCTATGAATATGGCATCAATTTCTCTGTGTAATTAACTGTGGAGATTAACACAATGAAACCTATTTATTTTTTAATGGGTCTCAGAATCAGTAAGTAAGAAATTTAATAAACTATGAAGGGTTCCATGAAATTAGAGTGGAGAGAGGTTGGTTAGCATTTAGACCAGTAGGATATAGGGATAATGGTGAAATCTTTTCAGCAGTGTTGAATTTTGAAAGGCACATGAGGAGAATGGTGTATTAATTATTTTTATTTGTATAAACATAAGGAGGACACATTTATCTCCTGTAAAATTGTGAATTAGAATATTTTGAGAAAATAGGATTAGGCATAGTTCCCAAAATCAACATTTTGTAATGAGAGGCAGTTAAATAGGATAATAAAAGAAATAAGGTTACATATTTATTTATAGTTAATCTATGACAAGTAATATAAACTACACATGAAGAAGGAGAACATGTTCAATAAATGATTCATATATATTCATATATGTGGAAGAAAACAATCAGCAAACCTTTAACCCACATACAAAAAGAAATTCAAAATATATTAAGAACTCTGATAAAAAAAATCAGAATCTATAAAGCACATGCATGGAAGGTAACACAAGTGAAGACTTCTATAACATCAGCATTAGGGATGTTTAGAGTTATTCGACCCCAACAACAAGGAAAATGAATGAAAAAATAAACAATTGGAAGTACATTAAATTGAAAGTTTTTTGTACAACAAAAATATGTAAACAGAAAGAAAAAACAGCTTAAGTAAGAAGAAAGGGAAAGCATTATGTCTGATATGGAGTTAATACTAAGAACTTCTACACATTAGCAACCACAACAACGAAAACAACTTAGTCAAAATGTACAGAATATCTGAATAAACATTTCTCTGAAGAGTACCTATGGTTTATCAAAAGACATATAAAGACGTGTATCATTACTGTTCATTTGGGAAAATTAAAACCTCAGTGAGCTAGAACCTCACACATGTGGGGTTGTGAGACATCAATGGCAACAATCATAATTACTGGAGTGTGTTTGAAGGGAAAAAAGTCCTTTTGCAATTTTAGTGGGCCAGTCATTTTTTTTTGTGTGTGGTTTTTGGGTCACACCCAGCAGTGCTCAGGGGTTACTCCTGGCTCCATGCTCAGAAATTGCTCCTGGCAGGCACGGGGGACCCTATGGGGCACCGGGATTCGAACCGACGACCTTTTGCATGAAAGGTAAATGCCTTACCTCCATGCTATCTCCCGGGCCCCGGGCCAGTCATTTTGAAACATGATGGTGTTTACTCAAGAAGGTAAGGCTAGATCTACCATACGATCAAGCAATTGCAATTCAGAGTATCTATCTGATGAATAGAAAAACATTAACCAAAAAAAAGTTATAGCCACTCGATGGCAATGGTTAAAACATGGGGGCAACCAAAGTGCAGTGAATCAATCCCTGAATAAAGAAGACATGTTACATTTAGAGAGACTCGAGAGATAGACTTTGTCTTGAATGTGACCAACCCCATCCCGATCATGTATCACATGGTCCTCTAATTATTGCCAAAAAGCCCTGGAGGACCCTGATCAGGGGTGACTCTGTCTTGGGTAATTTCTGGCAGAGCAGGACTCAAGTAGCACCACACCCTAAAGCAGGGACCCTCAAACTTATTAAAGAGGGGGTCAGTTCAGTGTCCCTCAGACTATTAGAGGGCCAGACTATAGTTTGAAAAACAAAAGCAACTATGAACAATAGTGTAGTTTGAGAACCTCGGCCCAAGTCTGAAAGGAGGAGTCCAGAGACAAAGAGGAATTCCACATATGTGCACTGCAGGCCAGGATGAGTTGAATCTGTTGCTTAAGCAAGACAGGCAGTGGAGCTAAAAAACAAAAACAAAAACAAATACCTGGAAGACCAGATAAATATCATCGGCAGGCTGGATATGGTCCTTGGGCCGTAGTTTGAGGACCTCTGCAAGCAATAGATTACATTGAGACTCTGGCCTGAACAATTCCAAGGAGGGATCTTGGATCTCCTGAGCACTGCTTGGGAATTTATCCCCCTCTCATATCTACAAATAAAGACAAGGCACATTTACACAATGAAATTAAATTCAGCTGTAAAATAGAAAATTTACCACTGGCAGTCAAATAGGAGGAACTGGAGGGAATTAGGCAAAATCAGTAATAAGAATGATGTGTTGGATGCTTTCATTTGTGTATGCAATATAAACTATTGAATGGCTGAACAAATGATCTGAGATAAGAGGGTAAAACAGTGGAAATTAATACTAGAACTTCATTTATTTGAGGAGAAGTAGGGCAAAGAATAATTGTGGATATGAGTGTAAAACAATTAGGCATCTAAAGAAGTTAAGGTATTAATTTCTTAAAATAAATATCTGGGCTCAGATAAATGATATCTTTTTATTGTTGTTGTTTTTGTTTTGGAAGTCATATCCAGTGGTGCTCAGGGGTTCCTCCTGGCTCTGCCCTCAGAAATCTCTCCTGACATGCTCCGGGGACCATAGGGATGCCAGGGATTGAACCCATGTTGGCTGTGTGCAAGACAAATGCTCTACCCACTGTGTTATCACTCTGGTCCCAGATAAATTGTTTCTTAAATCATAAACAAGACCTGATGATAGCCTTTGTTAAAATTAATAAATGAAATAAATTTTAAAAATGCCAGTTCAATGTTGAATTGATTGTAGAGTACTAGAAAATATGTCTTGCACATAACTGATCCCCAGCATCCCATACAGACTCCCAAGTCCTCCAGAAATAATTTCTGATAGAGTATGGAGTAACTCTTGAGCATCATAAAGTGTGGCCTAAAATCAAACAAAAATAAAAATAACAAAAAAGATAATCTAATAAAACATTGTCCTGATAAAGTCTGTAGATTGGGCTGCGGCACCAAGATTGGTCCGTGGGTGACCTAAAATTCTAGAACTCAAGAACAGCCTATTTTTTAATAGTGGCTAGTCATCAACATTACAATATTTAATCCACGGTAATGTTTTTTTGTTTATCATAGTTTTCTTAATTATGGAAATGTCTTTGTAGTCTATTCATTTGTAATCATAGTGTCCCTAAATAGACTTAAAATAAATATTATGATTTATGAAGTCTTTTAGCCAGATTATTGATTGCACTAGAGTCACTTTAATTTGATAGGAAGCTTTGTCTTAAGATCTTCATATAATTTTAAGGAGTTTTCCTTAATGCTGAAAAAGGATTGTGCTTGATTATGTGGGGGGAAAAGTACTCAGCAAAATGTTAGAAGAAGCCTACTCTGGATTATGTATATATAATCTTCTATTTCTCAATCAAATGTAAGCTAATTTACTTTGAAAAATGTAGGCGTCTTCACTGAACAGATTGTAAATCATTTTTATTTAAAAAAAAAGACATTGGAAACTTGTTCATCCAAGAAAATGGTGATGATTTCATAGTAGGAAACCAGGCAGCTAATATATATGCTTTATAGCAATTGACACAAAAGCCCTTAAAAAGTGCTTTACCTCAAAAGTGCTTTAAGAGATGGTAGCTTTTAAAGATGATGGACGAATTTTGTTCCCTACCAAATTTGACTGTTGAAGCCCTAGTCCTGAGTATTAATGTATTTGGCTATAGAATCTCTTATATTTAAAAAGTTTTTGTTTTTGTCTTTTGGCCACAGCTGGATCTACCCACATCTGGGATCCTCCAGTTAAAAGTTTGGGGACATCATAGATGCCAGAGATTAAACCAGAGCCACCTGCATGCAAAGCACACATACAGTTCATTAAGCTGTATCTCTAACCCTAATTAGAGTCTTTAGTTGATAATGAAGGTCAAGTGGGGTCATAACTGTGGAATGGAATTCTGATCTAATGGGATCAGTGCAAATACAAGAGATCAGAGAAACTCTTTATTTGCAAAAGTGATGAGAAAAGTCTGATCTGTAAGCCAGGAAGAGTCTCACCAGAAACAGGTTATTCTGCAACCTGATCTTGGGTTTCTAAATGATAAAATAATAAATATATATATATGGTTAATACATAAATAAGAATTAAATATAAACATAAATAAATTTATATGTTTTTAAGCCATCATTTCCTTGATGATTTGTTGTCGAATCTTATTAACACAGAACCATTAATTGCATCTTTCGAATACAAGGGGAGGGGAAACAGATGGGGCATTGGTGATGGGAATGTTGCACTGGTGAAGGAGGGTGTTCTTTTATGACTGAAATTCAACTACAATTATGTTTGTAATCATGGTGTTTAAATAAAGATATTATTTTAAAAAATATCCAGAAGATAGTAAATCTTTGTTTTAATAAGACATATTTAACTGGCTTTTAGCTCCAGTCAACTGTTGTTTGAAGTAAAATATTCAGAATTTGGGCCGGGCGGTGGTGCTGGAAGTAAGGTGCCTGCCTTGCCTGCACTAACCTAGGACGGACCACGGTTCGATCCCCCGGCTTCCCATATGGTCCCTCAAGCCAGGAGCGACTTCTGAGCACATAGCCAGGAGTAACCCCTGAGCGTCACCGGGTGTGGCCCAAAAACCAAAAAAAAAAAAAAAAAATTCAGAATTTAAGTGAATTTGTAAAGAAAATAAGGACCAATTCTAATATGATATAAAGATAGCTATGCTATAACAATATTGATTATTTGTAGCCATAAATGGATTTGGGGGATGAGAAAGTGATTGCAAAAGTAAAGAAAGCTTCATTTTGACAACAGAGCTGACTTCCAGAGAAGGACAACAGTCATCCATAAAATCATTTTTCCTTAATTACAAAAGAACAGACACTAGTATAGGAATTCCAAGATTTTGAAAAGAGCACAAATGAAAAAAGAAGGCACTTATTAATTATCTGCAGAATTTTCACTGTGAAACTTTTTTTTTTAATTTTGACCAAAGTGGATTACATCTTTCACAGTAATTTTCTAGGTACATTGTGACATTGAAGCAGGGGCACTCCCACCACTAATGTTGTTCTCCCTCCACCCCTGTTCCCAGCATGCATCCCACATTCCCCCCCATCCTAAAACTTCTGGTTCCCAAATGTTTAAGCATGCACATATACAAGATACTATGTCTCAGATAATAAGTATGGTGTATATACATATATATAATGTCTTATTTCCATTTGATGTAAGGTTACAAGCATTTTATCAATAATTAATACATTTGAATGCATGGTTAAAAGGTTTACATAATATTCTATTGTCTGAATAGCCGGGTGATTTTTACAAATGCCATGGATCAAATCTAGGACATCACATATGAACGGCATGTGCTCTACCTTTCTACCTTTCAGCTACAGATACTTTATCTTTATTCAATATTATTGTTGCAGCTGGGGTGGATACGTGTCCAGTGACTCTCAGGGGCTACTCCTGGCTCTCTGCTCAGGGTCACTCCCAGTAATTATTGAGAGAACAAGTAGTACTGGGGATTAAACTTGGGCATCATGCATGCAAAGTCTGTGCTTGAGCTTTTGAGTCATATCTCTCTCTCTCTCTCTCTCTCTCTCTCTCTCTCCCTTCCTCTCTCCCTCCCTCATTTCAGCTATAGAAAACTACGTGTCCCAATTCTTTCACTAAGCAAAAGTTTTTTTTAAATAAAGCTACAGTAAGGGCTGAGTCAAGAGTACTAAAGTAATCACCAGATAAACCATATTTTAGGTATAATTACATCATTACAGTGGACCCTTAATCCAATAATTGTCTCAAGTATTTTCAGTGTACCATAAATTTAATCAGAGTGGTCTATTGCCTCAGATTAATGTTTCCAACTTTTTGTAGTAAACCACTTAATGTAAAATCCATAGCTCTATAAAACCCAATTATGAAATTTTCCCATGCTTAATCAGTTCATCATAAGGTTATCTAATATTCACATTTCAGCCAAAGAAAGATAAATGGTACTCACTCTAGAATTTTCTAACACAGCTGAACTTAACTATTATTAAGGGAATCACCATAGGATGTAAGCCCAATTTACATGTATCTTTAGTCATCTAAAAGAAAATAAACTAAACCAATCAGAAGCCCATTGATACAGAATGCAAGTCTATACGGATAAAACTCTTCACAAAAGTCTTTTGATGTTGTAATTTTGCATCATGTACAATTCTATCCTTTGGCAAATGTAGAAATAAAGAATAACAGAAAATTTGAGAAGGTGTTTTCAGAGCTCAGTTCTACTCTGAAAGTGGTTGATATCATGGCTATGAGGACCCAAAGCCTGGGAATTACAGAATCTGATTGGCCTTGGAGGATGGAGCCATTCCCAGCAGTGGACAGCTATGTCTGGTGGTCCTGACAGTTTAGCAGATATTCCATCGAAGATGGGAGGTTACAACAGGGTCCACACATCCTTTCTCCTACATCCCCTCTTACAAATTCCCGAGAAACAGGTCAAATGTGTACTTATTGCTTAGGACTCACTCGTGGTGGTGCCGAAGAACTATATGCAATAATGGGGATTGAATCTGGATGAGTCACATGCAAGTTAAGCTTCTTAACTCTTGTACTGGCTCTTTGATCTCTTTGGCACATGATGTTTTTATATATGGTTTTTATATCATTTATAAATTTATATAATTATATATGTATAACATTTATAATATTTACATATATTTATATATAAAAATTCTTCTTGACAGTGTATGAAATATTTACTCATATGCCTAATTAGGAATCTCAATGTAGATGACACTGAGGATGTTGAGTCCTGAGTGAGATCACAATGAGCCTCTTGAAGTACAGCTTAGTGTGGGGTAGGACAGCAGAGGACAAGCATATTCAGATTCAAACCATTCAAGAACAACTTCAGAGATATTACTTGGCTTATTTTAGGCAAGAGTGGGATATCTATAATATGCCTCAAAAATCAAGTTAGGGGAAGTAGGATATGAGCTCTATGTGTTTTTAGGGGGTTAGGAGAAAACAGGATGCGTGCTCTATGTGTTTAGCTATATTCCCCCCCCTTTTTTATTTATTTTTTTCGGGACACACCAGTTTGATGCTCAGGGGTTACTCCTGGCTAAGCGCTCAGAAATTCCCCCTGGCTTGGGGGGACCATATGGGACACCAGGGGATCAAACCGCAGTCCGTCCTTGGCTAGCACTTGTAAGGCAGACACCTTACCTCTAGCGCCACCTCGTTGGTCCCTACATCTCCCTCTTTTTTTACTTACAAAAGCAGCTTTACTGTTGAGGCTAACTAGAGACTGTTTTATCCTTCTGTTGGCCTAGAAGGTAGTTTTTACACTAAAATCATGCCTATGAAGTATGATTTCGTTGTGCCTCTGTCTTTAGTAAGAAGTGACTGTTATTTTGCATAGGTTTAGTAAGAACTGGGATAGTAACTTTTTTAAAAAAAACTTTTTATTAAGACCATGTGAATTACAATGGTCTTCATAGTTGTATTTCAGGAATATAGTTGTAAGGAATTAGGGTCATTCCCACCATCAATGTTGACTTCCCTCCGCCAGAGTTCCCAACATGCATTCCATACCTCCACCCTTAGCCCCCTGGTCTACCAGTGTAACAGGTCCGTTTTGTGTTTAGATTGTCGATTCTATTGTCATTGATCTTGGCTTGGGTATCTAGTTCTGACCTTTATTTCCCACACCAATGCATCTCAGACCACTTAGCTTTTGAGGCCCATCACTGTTTTTTCTTTCCTCAATGTGTAGGAAGACATAAAAATATGAGGTAAAACAAAATGACTCCTGTTTCAAAGTTCTATGAAAAAAGTGGGAGTCCCTAGCTAGAAGATATAAATAAAAAACAATTTTGGAAGGGTTGGGCACACCTGGCAGTATACAGGGGTTACTCCTGGCTCCATGCTCAGAAATAGTTCCTGGCAAGCTCGGGGGACCATATGGGATGCCAGGATTTGAACCAATGACCTTCTGCATGCCTTACCACCATGCTATCTCTCAGGCCCCATAAATAAAATTTTTTGTTGTTGTTGTTTTTGTTTTTGGATCACACCTGGTGACGCTCAGGAATTACTCCCGGCTATGCACTCAGAAGTCGCTCCTGGCTTGGGGGACCATATGGGAAACCGGGGGATCAAACCGCGGTCTGTCCTAGGCTAGCGCAGGCAAGGCAGGCACCTTACCTCCAGCGCCACCGCCCGGCCCCTAAATAAGGGAGCAGTGTCGCAGGTTTTACCTTTTGCATTGGCATGGTAAAAGTTGGGTAAAATAGAAAGGAAATACCCTTGGCCTAAAATAACAGGATCTCTACTTATGAAACATACTGTCATAAGACTGACTACAGGCTCCAGGCATATTGAATTGCCCAATCCCAAAGTCTTTCTTCATGGTCCCAGGAAAAGTTCTACTCAGTCACCATTGTTGCAGTCAGACTTCTGTAATTAGAGATCTTGGTTTTTGCACAGATACTATGTCAAAGCCAGGGTGTCACAGAGCATCTTCTGATTTCATATCACAATTAGGTGACTAGGCAGGGAGTCTGCCCTTAGAGCAAGCTGTTGCTGTTTTCTCATTGTCAGGGTGTCAATGAAATTACCCTGGATCAAGTTGGTGATAGGATGGCATTAGAGCCTTACCTTCTTCCCTCCCCAGTGGTGGAAGTTGATTCTTGGTGCTGATGCAGAAAACCATGTTGGTTCCAAGGACAGGATCCAATGTTCAGGGTTGGACAATTGATGTCCAACCACTTAAGTCCTAAGTCAAGTCCTATGATAAATGTTCAGGATGAAAGGCGTCCCTGAATTATTGGGATAGTAACTTTTAATCTAGATTTAGATTAGAGCAAGGTCACAGACTACTGACCAGTCTCTTAGTTTACCTAACCCCAAAGGGCTCCTCTTCTAGGTCTTAGGGGTTAGAGGCTCCTTTCCCCCCATTTTCTTCTAGTTAGTGGCTGTCACTTTAAGACATCTTCCTTATAACCAACATACTTGAGCCCTTTGGTTCACCCATGTCCCATATCATAGCTGGGGGGATCCAAAGCCTGCCCCAGTGACTATCTCAGTGGGACCCATATTTTGAGGTGGTAGGAAATAAGGCCAATCTCAGAGCAACTAAAGCTTAAGTCAAGCCAATGTGAAAAATGCTCAGCGTTCTGTAAGACCTACCTGAAACATTTGAATTTTGGAGTTCCTAGGTTTAATAGACAGGAACCTCTTTACCATCTTTCAGTAACATATTCCATTTTATTGGATCTATGCACACAAATATTTGACAAGAAGTAGTGAATATGTAAAAAGTGTTGAGAAAGGGAGGACAATGTTGGTGGTCCCGATTCAATGTCACTATGTACCTAAAATACTAATGTGAAATATTTGTAATCCACTTTGATAAAAATAAAAATTATTATTTAAAAATAATAATTTGAACAAAAACAAAAACAAAAAATAGGTGTTGAGAAAAGCTACCTCTCCATAGATGAAATTTACCTGTTTGCAATGGGCCATAGAACAAAGACCCATGGATGGGGGAACTTTGGATGGTGAATTGGTGAAGAAAGGGTGCTATATGAAAAAATGATATGGAAGAGAATGGAGTA
>PVKC010018203.1:0-19770 GCA_004027635.1 Crocidura indochinensis
TTCTTTGGTGTGAAAGATGCTCCTCCTGTGCTTCAAATGGAGCTCATTGACCTGCAATGCAACTCTGATCTCAAAACCAAGTTCAGGGAGATTAGTGGAAAAGCAGACATGCATGGGCAAATTTTGAGAGAATCCCCCCATCCCAACTTCCCTTAATGTTCAAGCGCACCATATGCCTTTTTGGGAGTATATATTTGTGTCGAAAGTTATTCTCCACATTGAACTTCAATAAGTCAAAGTACAGGTCTAGTCTTAATGATGATCATCTTCAAGCCATACTGAGGGTCTCAACTGCTTCCTCTCTAAAGCCAAATGTGGTTCAGATTTGTGAAAAGAAGCACTGTCAAGTCTCAGGCAGCAAGGAATAGGCAAAAGGTGCCATGTTCAGAAGAACTGTTCATGATCTTCACTCAATGTTCTATTCATGTTCAGAAGAAATAATTAAAACTGTTAATAATGACGTTTGAGGACTTTTTTTGTGAAATCCCTTATGCGACCCTGCCTCATCCAGACTTTGCCTCCTGCGGCCCCCAGGTAAATTGAGTTTGAGACCCCTGGTTTAAGGGCATCTTGGTTGTTTCCAGAGTCTGGCTATTGTAAACAGCCAGACTGTTTACAATACATTGCAAACATGTAGGTGTGAAAAAGGGATTTTTGTGTTCCTAGGGCATATCCCTAGGAGTGGTATAGCTGAATCACATGGGAGATCAATTTCCATTTTTTGTGGAATCTCCATATTATTTTTCATAAAGACTGGACAATATGGCATCCCACTAGCAGAGAATGAGAATTCTTTTCTCTCCACATCCTGCCAGCACTGATTGTTTTTGCTCTCTGTGATGTGTGCCAGTCTCTATAGCATAAGATAGCACCTCATAGCTTTTTTGATTTGCATCTCCCTGATGATTAGTGATGAAGAGTATTTTTTTCATGTGCCTTTTTTGGCCATTTGTATTTCTTCTTTGAGAAAGTGTTCCCTTCTTTTCCCCATTTTTTTTTTTTGGTTTTTTTGGGCCACACCCAGTGACGCTCAGGGGTTACTCCTGGCTATGCGCTCAGAAGTCGCTCCTGGCAGGCACGGGGGACCATATGGGAACCGGGGGATCGAACCGCGGTCCGGTCCGTCCTAAGGCAGGCACCTTACCTCCAGCGCCACCGCCCGGCCCCGTCTTTTCCCCATTTTTGATGGTATTAGTATTTTTTATTTTCTTGTTAAGTTCTTTTAGTACCATGTATATTTTTTAAATTAGCCCTTATATGATGAATATTGCATGAGTAGTTTCTCTCATTCTTTGGGTGGCTTTTGTATCCCAGGCACTATATCCTTTGAGGTGCAGAAGCTTCTCAGCTTACTCTATAATTTTCGACTCAATTGAAAATTGTAGTACTTTTATAGCTACCTTTGTAAATAAGGAAAATATGAATAATAAATTATTAGAGAATATAAAATGCCAAATGTAAAGCTAATAATTTTTTCAGCACTTTGGAAAGAAAACTACATAAGTAAAATTATTTTAGGTGCTAGATTGATATAGTAAAGTGTGTTGTATACGTACTGGACATTTGTCAAGCCTTGCTTGGTTCAATTTTTGGCACCAAAATATGGCACTCAAGCCCCACCAGAAGTAATCCATGATTGCAGAGCAGGTTTGGACCCAAATCCAAAACAATAAAAAGAAAGCAAAATTATTTAAAGTATAACTATTATATGAGCTTGTCTTTCTTCCATCCTTCCTTCCTTTTTTTTTCTTTTCTTCTTTCCTTCCTTTTTAGATTGTGGATATAGCTGACAATGCCCTGAGAAAACACCTGGCTCTATGGTTATATACATTTTCTAATAGACTTTTGCTTGCTTATGAATAATTAAAGTTCACTAAAAAAATACTTTTATTCTCTATACAAATTAAAAATGGTAAATCACACAAGACTAAATAAATATGACTTTAGATCTTTGTATAAATCTAATTCTAGAAAGTTTTTTATTTTTATTTTATTTATTAATTTACTTTTAGGCTTGTGGGACACACACAGCACTCAGGGGTTACTACTCAGTTTTTGCTCAGAAATTACTCCTGACAGACATGGAGGACAATATAGGATACTGGGAATTGATCCCAGCTTATCCTCATACAAAGCCCTACCCATTGTGCTATTGCTCTAGCCCCTGCAGAAGGTTTTTTTTTAGTCAACTAGATCTAGGTGCTTGAAAGATAGTACAGAGGCACCTGATGCTATCTCAGGCACCCCATATATTTTGGAGCCCACCAAGATGGATCCTCAAGTGCAGAGCCAGAGTAAACCCTGAACATTAATAAGTATACCCCTCAAAAATATAAAAAACAGTTCCATTTAATAACTATTGGGGATGAGAGATAGTTTAGTACTTTACTTGCACTCTGCTGACAAGAGTTTGATTCTAGAACTACATATGGTCAAGCATCATCAGGATTGATGACTGAGGGCAGAACCAGGAATAAACTCTAAGCCCTGCAGAATGTTGCCCAAATCCACCCAAGATTAAAAAAAAAATCTAAAAGTTAAGTAGCTTAAAATATTTAATCTCTATGCAAAATAGCAGAAGTATTTTATTTTACTTTTTAATTAGTCATTGTGAATAAATGAAAATACTGTTTTCCTAAAGAAGATAAAGCATAAAAACCTAAAAAATAATTAAAAAAAAGTAAAAGAGCTTTCATTAGGGTGGTACAACGACTATTTTAACATTTTTTCTTTCTTTCTTTTTTTTTTAATTTTATTGTGACCAGAGTGCATTACAAATCTTTCACTTCATCATTTATGGTACATAGTGACAATGAATAAGGGGCATTCCCACTACCAGTGCTGTCCTCCCTCCACCCCTGTTCCCAGTATGCATCCCATATCTCCCTCCTTTACCCCCCAGAATGCTAGTGCAACTGGTCTCCACTTTGCAGCTGTTGTAGATTGAGCATCTATTCCACCGTCATTGGAGATAAAAAGGATAAGAAAAAAGGGAGAAAAAAATTTGGTGACAACTACCAGAAAAGAAAGGAGAGAAATAAAAAAGAAAAGAAAAATGGAAGAGAAAAGAAAAAAAATGGACCCGGCAAATAAAAATAAAAATAAAAATAAATCTCTAAATAATAACCATGAGAGTGAAAAAGAAATAGAATAGTGGAAGAAAAAGAGAGGAAAAATAAAGTAAAAAACTAACAGATCAAAACAAAACAAGAAAAAGTATGGGTGCTGGAGTGGTAGGGTTTGGCGTTCCCCCCACTTTTTTTTTTTTTTGCATAGGCACAGTAAACGTTGGGGAAAAATGGAAATTCCCATGGCCTAAGATATTCAGGGTTTCTCCATCCTTGAAGCATACCATCATGGGATCAACCTCTGGCTCCATATATACTCATTACCCCATACCAAAGGCTTTTTTGTGATGCCAGGAAAGTTTCCTCTCGGTTGTGTGTGAGAAAATCAGACCACTGTAGGTAGCTATCTTGGTATTTGCGTGGGGTATAGGCCAGGGTCTAGGATAGAGTCTCTAGATTCTAGAGGTTCCTATCCATCGTTGTTGTTGTGTTCAGTCTTTTGTATCACTTGCTTCCTGTTTTCGTTCAGTCCCTAAGTCGAAGCCTAGGATATTATGGATGCAAAGGTTGTGCTCAGTCTCTGTGTCCAAGTTGGAGCTCTGCAATAAGACATCTTGTAGTTGTAGTTGTTGTTGTTGTTGTTGTCTTTTATGTGTCCTGGGCTACAGCTTAGGGTAGTGTTTTCCTTATTAGTCAAAAATTCAGTCACGGTTGTCAAAGTCAGATTTCTGTTGTTGGTGTTCTTATTTTTCACAGTTCAAAGGACGATATTGCTTCTGATTTCCATTTAGTGTTAGGTGATGTTATAGGACAGCCTGGTCTTAGATCAAGTTTTCCTTTCCTCATTGTTATATCAAAACTGGCACAAGTTGGTGCCAGAGCAGTGTTATAAATCTCCCAATGGAGGTTAGTTCCTGGTGGTGTTGCCCGGAGCTGTATCATTTCTATGTCGGGGATCTGGGGTTTGGGATTGGACTAACACTGTCCAATCTCCTGGGGACTGGTTGTATCCACATGACACATGTTCAGGATGGGAGGCACCCTTCTGCTATAAAAAGTGATTTCTTATCCCTAGAAGATAAGATCTTGTTTCTGTGTCTATGGTTTTCCATTTTTTTACTGTGCCCATACAGAAACATATGGTTTCATACTGTCTTGCTGGTGCTATTCTGGGTAAGGATGACAGGCTGCACACACAGTCTCTGTCGTCTGGTTTTGTTCTAAGCTTTTATTCCAGTCAAAGCTTTCTGTACCGAGCAGCACCAAAAATGGTAAGGATAGAAAAAAATGTATATATTAAAATAGAACAAATAAATAAAACTGAGTTAAAAAGAAAAGGTATTCAAATATAACAAGTGGTGAAGGAGGCTACTTGTATATTTAGGAATATTCATCTTAAGATGTATTGTTATACAGGTATTGGGCTTCCATAGGCAATATAAGACCCTCAATTAGGTCTTTTGATGTATTCTTGTGGGGAGTAAAAGTCAAGGTACTTTTCAATTCATAGGCCTTGAAATTGAGTTTGAGAGATGCTTTGCTGCATTTTGAGACCATATAGTGTCGTTGAGCTGGGAATTATTCTGAGGTTCATTCCTGTATCGTGCAACAGTCCACGATTTGGTGGGGGTGAGAGGGGCCATCCAGCATGAGTCAGCAGAAGTGCTGGTTGTAGTTCTTTGCTGAGGCATAAGAACAAGGACGCAGAGGGTGCCTTTCACTGAGGAGCTTGAAGGTGGTCTGTTGGGGCAGGAGGTCAATCTTGGTGCCAACCTAGTTAGGAACTGAGGGTAAAGAGGGTTAAATTACGGAAAGAAAACAGATCAGGATTGGGAGATGAGGGGATAGAAGAGGCACAGGAATAGGGGAGAGGCAATACATGACAAGGGCTATATGCAATATATATGAAAATGAGGATTACTAAGAAAAAACACCACTGCAGGGGGTCCAGTATGAATACAGGAGGAGGAGTTTCCCTCCTCCCCCCTCCCCCCAGAGCCCACTTTCCAGACATGGTCCTAAAGACCAGTTTGGCATGAGGGGATCTCAGCCTACTGGACTATGTGGTCAGCCCAGAAGACCATTGGCCAGCTGTTTGCCCAGATTCCCAGCCATACCCGGAGGAGAGGAGCAGGAATCCTGGCATGCTGGATGGTTTGGACCCAGCTGCAGCCTCTCTCTCCAGTATGAAAAGCAGGGGGGAGGCAAACTCCTCCCCATCCCCCCCAGAGCTCAATTGCCAGACCTGGCTTTGGGCTTGAAAGCCAGCCTGGCATGAGGGGCTCTTAGTCAGTCTCATAGACTAACTGGTCAGTCCTGGAGGCATTTGGCTAGCTGTCTGTCCAAATTCCCAGCCATGCCAATAGAAGAGACGGTAATTCTGGCATGTGCAATGTTCTGGGTCCAGCTGCAGCCTTCCTCTCCAGTATGAAAAAGTATGGGATTGGAGTTTCCCTCCTTCCCACTTCCCCCAGAGCCCAGCTTCCAGACTTGGTCCTGAAGACCAGTTTGGCATGGGGGAATCTCAGCCTATTGGACTATGTGGTCAGCCCAGAAGGCCATTGGCCAGCTGTCTGCCCAGATTCCCAGTCATACCCGTAGGAGAAGAGCAGGAATCCTGGCATGCTGGATGATCTGGACCCCGCTGCAGCCTCTCTCTCCTATGAAGAAGCCTATTTTCACATGTTTTCTAAACTAAAATTTTAGACTTTTGCTTCTCTCTTCCACTTGGGTACAAAGAAAGCCTAAAAAAACTAGGTAGAATTTGGGACTGGAGAGATAGCACAATGGTAGGGCATTTGCCTTGCATGCAGCAGATCTAGGACTGATGGTGGTTGGAATTCCGGCATCCCATATGGTCCCCCGAGCCTGCCAGGAGTGATTTCTGAGCACAGAGCCAGGAGTAAACCCTGAGTGCATCGGGGTGTGACTCAAAAGCCAAACCAAACCACAACAATACAAAACCAAAAAAATAGGAAATAAAAAAAAATTTAGGTAGAATTTTAAGATTATGATTTCATTGTTCAAGGATAGTTTTTCTTATTTTACATTAAAGCCCATTGTGTTATGAGGCAAAAAAATTCCTTTAAAACAAAGTGCTATTAAGAGTTTATCTTAATTTTGAAGGAAGAATCAAAATGTTTCTACAAATGGAAATAAGTACATATACACACACCCTCAACTATAGACTAATTGTAATAATTGGAATTAAGTTCATTATCTATCTCTTTTTTATTTCTCTTTCCCTTTCGTTCATTCATTCTTTCTTTTCTCTTTCGTTCTTTCTTTCTATTTTGTAAATTCTTAGTGCTAAGAGCTTATTCCTAGCTTAATATTCAGAAATTACTCCTGAGGGTTCTGAGGTCACCATAAGCTGTACTAGGAATAAAACTAGGTGGGTCACCCCCGTTATTATTCTGAGGCAGAGTCTATGTTGTTACTGCTTCCCCAGGTTAGATTAGTCTTAATTCATGAACAAGAATTAATCAAGAAAGTAAAATACTATGTTATAATTGTGATACTATAAAATGCTCATTATTGGAACTTTCTTTACCACAGTTACTTCAAAGCAAAAAAGAATAGAAATATTTAAACACTTTTCTAACTTTCCCTATTCCCAAATACAAAAACATATTCTTTTTTTTTGTTTGTTTTGTTTTTTTGGGGTCACACCCGGTGACGCTCAGGGGTTATTCCTGGCTATTCGCTCAGAAGTCGCTCCTGTCAGGCACGGGGGATCATATGTGGAACCGGGGGATTGAACCACGTTTCGTCCTAGGTTAGCACAGGGCAAGGCAGGCACCTTACCTCCAGCGCCACCGCCCGGCCCCCCCAAAAACCATATTCTTAATATAATTGCTTATTTATAGCAAGTATTCAAATAGAAACAAATATTAATGGCAATTTTATTAGAAAACTATATTGCCAAAAAAGAAAAAAAAGATGAGGGGCCGGGTGGTAGCGCTGAAGGTAAGGTGCCTGCCTTACTGCGCTAGCCTTGGACGGACCGCGGTTCGATCCCCCGTGCCCCATATGGTCCCCCAGGCCAGCCAGGGGCGACTTCTAAGCTCATAGCCAGGAGTAACCCCTGAGCATCACTGGGTGTGGCCCAAAAACAAAAAAAAAACAAAAAAGAAAACTATATTGCGTTTTCATAGCTGCAAAGTTTACTACACAGATGTTTGCATTTAGATTTATAAGATAAATTTTTTGATAAAAATCTTATTTTACCCTTATAAATGCTGTACAAACTAGTAAAATATACTTACAGAGAGAAAATTTTCGAAATAAATTAATTTGCTAAAAATTTAGAACTTGAATAATTAAATTTTACTATGAGTAATTTAGAGAAACGCAAAAATGCCATTGTCTTATTGTAATAATCCTGAGTGCTGAATTCTCCTTGAAAAAAATATCAAAGTTATCTTCAAATTCAATTTTTTTCTTTGTAACTTTTACTTTTTGTAAGTTACAGTACTTATCTAATTAAAATATTTAGTTTTCAAGTGTTTCAATGTTACCACGTCACATGCATCACCCAAGTGTCAGTATGATTCTATTGTGGTTCATTAGACTCCTTTTCTTTTACAGTTCACTCCTCTTCTTCAGTATCCTGAGTTCTAAGGGTATGTCTTACTGTTTTTATCTTGTATAGTTAATTTTCTTGCTTTGTCTCTTTTATCAGATGTCATTGAAATAATCAGCTATTCATCTTTCTCCTATTGATTTATTTAATTTAGAATGACCCTTTATTTTCATGTTGAAGCCAAAAACAAAATTCTATTTTTTCTAATAATCCTTGAGTTTATACATATAAGCATATTAAAATGTGTTTTGCATTCTTATTGACTCAATATCTGGTCACTTGGGCTGTTTCCAAATCTTGGCTCTCACGATAGCAACAAAATTAACATAGATGTGCATATATCTTTTCAAATTAGGATATTTTGGTCTTTTGTTAAGCACACTAGAGTGGACTTTTTGTTTTGTTTTTTGATGGGGCCACACCCAGTGATGCTCAGGGGTAACTCCTATCTCTGTTCAAATATTAACTCCCTGTAGTGTTTAGCAAATGAAAAGCAAGTGCACCAGACACTGTGTTTTCTACCTCTCCAGCCCCATATTTAAATAAATTTTAATTTTTAAAAAAATTCTAAAAGTGTTTTCATAGGTTTAGACCAATTTACATTACCACCAACAGTATGTGAGGTTTCCAATTTTCTATGCTCTCAAACAACACTTGTTTCTGATCATTTTGATTAAGGCCATTTTCAGAAGCCATAGATAATATCTCATTGTAATATATTCAGATTCTCATTTCCATGGCATTCAATTATGATGAGCAGTTTTTATTGTCTGTTGGCAATCTGGCTATCTTTCTGAGTATAATCTTTTTAATTAATCTTATTTTAAGATGGGAATTTTTGTTTACTTTCTATTGTATTTTGTGAAGTCTTTATATATACTGAATATTAGCTTTTTCTAAGATATATGGTTTGTGAAAATATTTTTCAATTTTATTCAACAATATTTCTTTGTATAAATAACTTAATTTACCATAATTCTATACATTATTTTTTTAGCTCTGTGTAGTCGATTTTGGTGGAGGCCAGCCAGTGATCAAACTAAGAATGTCAAAAAATACGATGGAAGTTCTCAACTGCTAGTTTAATATATTCATAATTATACTTATTTCTTCTTTTGTTTCCTTTCAAATGAACCCAGATCACTGAAGACAACATTGAATTCAATGTCAAGGGTGTTTTGCCTAAGTGTTCTTAAATTAAAAGTATCTGAAAATAGTCATTACGTTTGTCTAAATGCCTTTATCTTAAATTTTGAATTAAATATTAATTATTATTAATGAATATGCTATTGATAAAATAACTAGCATAATATGCTATCTACCTAATTTGTCATAGAGGTAACATCTTATAAACTTATAATATTTATTTCAATATATTTATAAACTTATAATATTTATTAATATTTTTACAATTAAAACAGTACCAATTCCATTAAAATAAAGATACTTTATGGAGACAGATGTATTTCATTTGGTCAAGGTCACTTCCTTATTGATTGACAATAAAATTTTGATCTGTATGTCACTTCAGGATTATTTTATTAATTAAATCATAGTATGTAATCACTTTTGAGATTGACTTTTTTTGTTCAATGAATTTTTTAAAAAAATATGCAGGTTGCTGTTATACAAATGTTTAGCTACATTTATTGTTAATAAATAAACCATATTGTAAATATGCCAGTATATTTTATCTTACTATCTGAACAGAAATATGTTTTGGAAAGTCTCTAAAATATTTTTAGTAGACAAATGAAATCATTATTTTTAAATTAGAAACACTCTAATGGTAGATGAAAAAATGGTGTATAGGTACAAAAACTCTCTCCATCTTAGTTTCATTTCATTTAAAAATGCCAAACTTTCATTCTGTAGAAATTGATCTGACTTTTTAAAATATATCATTCCTATACTTTATAAATCTACCACATCTTGAGAAGAAAAGACCCTGGACAAATACAGAGTTAATGACATATTTCTCTCAATCTGCTTCATATTCCCTTTGTTTGCATGACTAATAGGATTATATAATCCAGCATTTAATGTACCATTTTGTTCTTTGTTTTTCTCTAACATTTGTGTAACACAAGTTTCAAACTTGCTTCTAAGGTGTGTAGGGGTTACTCTTGGCTCAAAAATCACTCCCAACAGGCTTGGGAAATCCTAAGTAATGCCAAGGATAGAATCCGGGTCAGTTATGTGCAAGGCAAACATTCCACTAACTGGACTATTGCTCTGGCCTCCCTCAAACTTTTGTTCCAACTTTAAGTAGTCTATAAATTCTTTACTTGTCTTTTTAAAAAAATATAGTGGAACATTTTAAAATGTTTAAATATTCACACAAATGTGTGTTTTAACATCTTTTAATACATTTACAGTAATAACTTTGATTTCAGTTCAACTCATTTTTATACAAATCAAAATTTGTCTGCCATCTCTGCACATATATTAAATATTTTATCTATAACACTGAGTATGAAGTTTTTAGTTATGTACACATTTATTTGTTAAGCTATCTGATTTCACTCTTTTTGCAACAAACTATTCCTTAATGCAGACATAAATGTGCTTTAATTCTGACAATTCTTCATGCTTATACTAAGAATTCTATACTAAAAATGTATATTTTGCTTTTAATATTAATATTAAATGTAATATTAATATGCATCATAAAATTTTCTTGTAATTTTTGAATTATTACTTTTATTTGAATCAATATTCTCTATAAATGTGTGCCTTTAAGTGATTTTTTCTTTAAAGTGGCATTAAGAACAATTTCTCTTTTATTTAATTTTAATTTTAGTGAAACCATTGTGATTTACAAATCACAAAGTCCTTCAATGTTGGGTTACAGACATACAATAAATCAGGCCCAATCACACCACCATTGTTGACCTCACTCCACCAATGTTCCCAGCCTGCCAGTATAATAGGGAGATTTTAGGTTGTTAGAAGTTGGGGTCTTTTGATTCCATTGTTGTTGCCTTTGGTCTGAAGACTTAATTCTGTCCTTTTTTTTTTTTTAAACACCACCAAAGCACCTGAGACCACTTAGCCCTGGCCCCATCCTTTAAAATTGGTGTTTCTCCTCTTCCATTCAGTTTCTATCTCTTCACTATAGTCTAGGGCCAAGGGTGTACCATACAATTCCCATTTAGATCATAGCATTTCTTCATGCATCTTTTCTAAATATCAATTATAACATTCTGTATTTTTTCTTCTTCTGGCTAATTTAATATAACATAATATCTTCCTTAATGTACAATTCCATCACCCACGTTAAAATACATTATTACAAGCCAATATAGACTCAAGATAATATTTATAAAGAAAGAATTTTAAGTGAACTCACAATGATTATTGATTTTTATATAATTTAGCAGGCATTTTTGCTATACTCTCGGTAATTACAATCAATATCAACAAAACTGCTATAGTATATAAATTTAAGGAAAACCTATTTTTTCTCTGAATTAATTCAATGTCTAAAATGTATAAAACCTTTTGTGGTTTTCATAAATGCAAAATAAGCTAAAAAAGTGCCTAAAATAATGTTTGTATCTGATTTCACAGTAACTTTTATTTCCTGCAAAGTTACACATTAACTTTGAATCAGAATAGATCACATCGGTATAGAGTGTTGGTAAGACATCTGCCTTGTGTTTGCTAGCCTGTGATGAACCACAGTTTCGATCCCTCTGCGTCCCATATGGTCCCCCAAGCCAGGAGCGATATCTGAACTCATAGCCAAGAGTAACCCTTGAACATCACCAGTTGTGGCCCACCCACCCACATTATCCCCAGAATAGATCACATAATTAGTACTATTAGTTTTTAGAGCTTCTAATCATAACTTATTCAGCATGGATTAATATGACCTAAGTAGCTTTAAGTAACAAAAATGTGTGTGTGTGTGTGTGTGTAATTAGAGATCAATCAGCTGAGAGTAGAGTATAAATAGTTTTATTAACAGCTAAATTAACTAGCATGCTTTCAAGTATTTCATTGAATGCTACTTTCCCCCAAAGTCTAAAATTATGTTGAACATTTTCTGGTCCACAAAACAGTTGGACGATCTTTCACTTTATATTTTTTCTTTTTTTTTTTTTTTTTTTTTTTTTTTTTTTTTTTTTTTTTTTTTTTTTTTTTTTTTTTGGTTTTTGGGTCACACCCGGCAGTGCTCAGGGATTACTCCTGGCTCCATGCTCAGAAATTGCTCCTGGCAGGCACGGGGGACCATATGGGGTACCGGGATTCGAACCGATGACCTTTTGCATGAAAGGCAAACGCCCCACCTCCATGCTATCTCCTGGGCCCCTTTATATTTTTTCTTTAATCAATTGGATATAAAAATAGAAGTGAAAAGTTATGAATGGGTTGACATGTATACATTGGTTTGTTTATGATTTCTATTATTTCCCTTGAATTTCCTAATAAGATAGACTTTTTGACATTTGTAAATTTAACAATTCCAAACAACATTAAGAGTGATGCCCTTGGGGCCGGGCGGTGGCGCTGCAGGTAAGGTGCCTGCCTTACCGCGCTAGCCTTGGATGGACCACGGTTCGATCCCCCGGTTCCCATATGGTCCCACGTGCCTGCAAGGAGCGACTTCTGAGCGCATAGCCAGGAGTAACCCCTGAGCGTCACTGGGTGTGGCCCAAAAACCAAAAAAAAAAGAGTGATGTCCTTTGGTCACAATAAAAATTAAAAATAAAATGGAAAAAAAAACAAGATTATTGCACTTATTATTTTTTCTTAAAATTTTTAGTTCATTAATACTTATGCACAGATATATTTTTGAAAATTTGTCTTGTACATCCCTGATATTAATTTATCTTCATAGAAAGTGCAAATTTTAATGTGTTACCTCTTTATATCCTAATATAAATGGAATGAGATAAATATCAGTCTAAAAATAGACGTAAAATATTTCAGTAGACATTAATGGGGCTCAATGTCTGCAATTAACTACCAAAGACCTAGTGTCCTAATTAATCCTTGGTGCTATCTATACTAACTTAAGCTTGTAATACTTCTGAAGAACCAATAAAATATTCAGATTCTGGAGAGATAATACAGTAGGTACTACTCTATCTTTGCATGGAGCAAACGTGTTTAAAACATGGTGGATTACATATTACTGCTTGATCATTTCCAGGGGTTATCCAAAGCCCAGAACCAGGAATAAGACCTGAGAATAGTGATGAATGGTCCAACACATAAATAAATAAATATAAATAAATAAAAATTATTCAGCTACACTTACACTAGTAAGTAAAATTTTGGAGTGCAAAATTTTATATTAAATATTCATATTTTATTTGCAGTGCAATTTATGGGTTAAAATTTTGAACTGTCACATATATAGTTAATTGAACAAAAAGTATATTTTATTTCTGATTTTGATTTCCATGTTTTATATTATACATGAATGAAGATGTGAGGAAGATGCATTAAATTAGACACTTGACAGAAACAGGCATTTTTTTGCTCATGTTCAGATCAGTTTTCAGGAAACCAGAAAGAATGTTGGCAAAAATGTAGTGACATCTGCATTGACTGTGTGAAAGCACTGAGGTCAACAACTGTTGAGATGGTAAGTATGAATTTATTGCCCAAATGTGTTCAAGTCAGCACCACATGTTGCAAAGAAATTAAAGAAGCCAGAATTTTTCAAAAATAATTTTGGGAAAATGTCACAAAATTGTCAAATGTATTAACAATCTTTTTAAATATAAGATTTTTTTATAGAAATATTTCTAACAGTCAATGAAAGAAGTTTTAATATGTAATCTAAGACTTTATTTTGTTGATGAATAACCAATTTGCACAATGTTTCTAATGCACAATCTCTCTCCAAAAACTTTATGATTCTGGAATGGGTTGATATCTTTTTTATTTTTAATAAGATCAAAGATTCATTTTAGTATTTGGTGATTTTGTTTGTATAATGAACACAATGGCATAAAACTTTTAGTGAATTAATTATAGCTTCAAACTTCTAAAAAAGAATAAATGTGGGGCCAAAGAGGTGGCACAAGTGGTAAAACATCTGCCTTGCCAGTGCTAGCTTAGGACAGGTCGCGGTTCTCTCCCTGAAACCAAAATAAATAAATAAATAGAGGAATGAAGAAAAGAAGGCATGAGAAAGACTAGAATCAAAATGCATTTCTAGAAGATATTAAATAGATTATTGCTAAATCCAGTTTTATTTTGACCTGTCCTTATAGAAAGGACCATCTGCTGCCTTCAGAACTGTATAACCAGTAGTTAAGGATTGTAAACATAAATCTATAAATCATAAACAATACGTTTTAAATTTTAAAATAATAAGATTTAAGCTTCATTTTCTTTGATTATAGGGGCTATAGACTTTGATATTTCAAATATTCCTCCAATAATTTTCTAATGAAATTGAATTGACTTTTCAAGAACATCTACAAATATAGAAACTGTAGTTATGAGTGTTTTATCTCTTTAGTCTATGTTCTATCATTAAAGTCAATGAAACTAAATTTTTTCTGAAGAATGAAAGTTATACTAGGGATTTACAAAGCTGCTATTAAACTGCACTCCTCCTTTATCCAAATCAACTCTACTGATGGATTCTCTCCTCCCCATAGCCATTTTTTGCTTCTTCTAACTAATTAGTAATTAAAAATTGTTTTTGTGCATGGCTAGAGGTTCTTATAAACTTCAGACAAATGATAGTTCCTTCCCATTGTTAAGGAAAATCCTCTGTGAATTATAAAATATCAGTAACCTTAATGACTAATAAACAATTTGGGAACATCAGGTCCATAATTCATTTATTTATTTTTTTAGGTTTTAACAGTATTATAGATATACAATTATTTTATTGATCCTTTTATTTTATTTTATTTTATTTTATTTTATGTCTTATTTTTTGGTCTACACACAGCAGTGCACAGGGGTGCTCCTGGCTCTGCTCTCAGAAATCACTCCTGGCAGTCTCATTGGACCATATGGAATTCCAGGGATCAAACCCAGGTCCATTCCAAGTTGGTCTTGTGCAAAAAAATGCCCTATCACTGTGCTCTCGCTCCAGCCCCTACCTACTGATTATTTTTAAAAGATGTGACAAAGCAGAAACACATCCAGTAAACTAAAAACAACTCAACAAAACTTCCCTAATTATGCACATTTTATGAAACATAGAAAACTTTATTTTAATAGTGTATTGTGTACTTATGAAATTTAAAAATGAATAAACTACAAGAGTTGATAAAATTAAAACATTTTATTCAAAATGTATTTGCTGTTACTGTGAGACTCATTTATATTTTGAACATTGCTAAAGAAACTTTGGAAAGCTAGACATTTAATATTTGCAGTTTTGAGATAAAATACCAATAGGTTTAAAATAGATTCAAGGATGTAGATATTCATGTGGGAATTACTTGGCATAAACCAGAAGGAAAATTGCTGATATGGTTTTATTTTTCTCTTTATAACATGTACTAGGTTTCACACTAAATACAAGGCTTAGTGGTAACTTTGGGCATTTAATTTTTTTATGTATCAGAAGTTTTAACAAAAGAAAAGAAAGGCCTTTCGTGTGGGGTGAGAAGAAAATCAGTTTAAAGTAAGTAAAGACCATCAGTCACAAATTAAAAGAAATGAATGTCCTCAGAAGGAGGACACATTTCTTCAGTGATCAAATTTATCAGATTCTATTTCTGTGTCTATATCTAGAAATGGACATTATAAAGCTGAATACTAGTTACTTTATAATTGCTGTGTACTCAATTACTAATTTTTTATCACTTCCATTCTGGCTATAAAGGAATGATTTGCTGTAATATGTGATAAGTAGCATCTAATAAAAGCCAAACTTTTCATTTGACATATTGTTTTTATCCAGGTTATGTAGCAGAGTACTTTGCAAAAAAATTGTTATTATTACAAATACAGCGATAATAAATGAAAGTCTAGACTATGCAAATGACTTTTAAAATTTTCTAATCGATCTTAATATTCATTTATCAAAAGATTATCAACCTGAAATGCATATTACTTAAAGTATCAGGAAAATAAATTAAACAGAATAAACAGAAAAGGTACTCCTGTAGATCAGTAGCCAGTGGACAATAATTAGAATCCCTGAATAAAATAGCAAAACATCTTGGAGACAGAGCAGATATACATAAATAACTAACTAATTCAAATATGTAGTTAAATAAGGAGATATGAGCTTAAAATATAACATAAAATATAATTTGAACTTTACAAAATACAAGAAACTATATTTCACAATATGCAAATAAAAATTATAAAGTGGAAATGAAAACCAAGATATAGCAGGTAGGACACTTGCCTTGCTTGTAACCAACCCAGGTTTGATAGCTGGCATCACATATAGTGTTCGAGCATCATCAGCAATAAATCTAAGAGTAAGTAAGCCTTGAGAATTATCGAATATTCAAATAATAAACAAATTAAAATAAAGGAAAATTTTAATATATTTAGAATAAACTTTATTTTAAAATGTTATAAAGTACTTTATGAGAGAAAAATTAATTGGAGAAATAATATTTTGATAGTTTATATTGAAAGGAGTAGTGAGTGCCAAATAGAATTCGTTTCTTTAGACAGTCTTTTAATAGATCTTACCTAACAAATGTTATGTATTGCTGCAAATAGTGGGATATAACAGGGAGTATAGACAGCACAAGAAAAAAAGAAATGAAGAACAATATTCTGGAAAAATGCACAACAAGGGTTATAAAGACTTCTAAATGGTAGTTTAAAGACTTCTAAATGGTCGTTTGTGTTTATAACTTTACTTCCTTTTCCCCTTGATATATGTCTATATAAAGGAGTTAAAACTCCTCTAAGAACACAAATTTTAAAAATAAATAATAAATTTAGGGCTTTACCGAATCTACTCTCAACTGGGGACATGAAAACCTCTGCCAGGGGGAAGCTAGGCGACAGGCTCCAGAATGAGCCCCTCTAGCATGACTATGAAGCAGCCATTCCACTCCAGCTCAGTATGGCCAGACAGATTGTTTCTAGTAAAGGAAATGGGATGCCCAAGACCCGCTGGATAATACTCCATGTCAGATGGAGGCAGCTCCCAAAGTGGAACGATAGATGCTCAGCAAGAGAAGAAATCGACTCTCAGCTACTACTGATTTGTTCTCAACAGCCCCCTACCTTCACCTCCTCTCACCGTGGGCTTTTTTTTTTTTTTTTTTGATGTTTGGTTGTTAGGCCACACCCGGTAATGCTCAGGGGTTATTCCTGACTATGCTCTCAGAAATCACTCCTGGCTTGGGGGATCATATGGGACTCAGGGGAAAGAACCGTGGTCTCTGCTAGGATAGAGCAGGCAAAGCAGATGACTTAATGCTCATACCACTGCTCTGGCCCCTAGTAATGTTACTTTTTGATGAAATTCACTCTCTTAAGATTTACTGAATAAATGTTCAGACTAAATGATTTTTTAAGTTTTTATTAATTAAATTAAATTTTATAGCATGGTGTTTGAAGAACAGCCTGGCTAGATAGCATATGTGACTCAAAATATCTTTCTCTAAGTTTTCTTTGCTTTATATGCATACTACTTTTACTAAAAGCATATTAGTTTAATTTTCTTGCTCTTGTGTGTTATCTGATATCATTAGATTCAAAGCTTATAGGATGCTTTTAAATTTTTGAACTCTGATAATCTACTAGAATATATCTCAGAATTGATAACTGTAGCATTTCCATTTCTAAATGGATATTCTACATGTATATTCATATGGTGAACATAACTATTTATACAGAACTACTCTTGTAAGTAATGCTTATGTTAACAAAAGATTGGAAACAACGTAAATGTTAATCAATACTTAACTGATTAAATACATTATTACATATCTGCAGAGAAAAATAATCTCTAGTTATTTTTATAATAGGCTTCTTTTGGGGCCCGGGAGATAGCATGGAGGTAAGGCATTTGCCTTTCATGCAAAAGGCCATCGGTTCGAATCCCGATGCCCCATATGGTCCCCCATGCCTGCCAGGAGCAATTTCTGAGCATGGAGCCAGGAGTAACCCCTGAGCACTGTCAGGTGTGACCCAAAAACCAAAAACAAAAAAAAGGCTTCTTTTGTCTGAGGAAAAACTCTATCCATCATATATTCTTTTCATTCTATTCCAATCTGATTTGTACTCCCCATAACTTTCTTGTAAAAATTTCTTGTCAAATTCTACAATGATTTGAGCCGAGAGATAACATAGAGGTAGGGTGTTTGCCTTGCATGCAGAAGGTCGGTGGTTTAAATTCCAGCATCCTATGTGGTCCCCCGAGCTTGCCAGGAGCGATTTCTGAGTGTAGAGCCAGGAATAAGCCCTGAAAGCTGCAGGGTGTGACCCCCACAAAAAAATCTACAATGATTTTCATTGTTGCCAAAATGTATAATTTCTTTTTTTGTCTCTATTATCCTACCTATAAATGATCCATCTCTAACTGGCCACCACTACTTTCTTAAATACCATGAAATTCAACAGTATTTCTCACGTATTTTCATTTTTACTTATTTTCCTTTATATGTTTCTTCTCTCTAATAAATCTCTAAAATTTGAACTATATAAAACTCAGCCTTAGTTCTTTCATTAGTTCTTTCATTCAATAAACACTATTCATCAGAAATTACAAAAATATTATTATTATATATAATAATTGTAATGCACAGAATTATCAATGTTCTATTAGTCTTACTTTACTTTAGAATACAAATGTTTTGGTTTTTGTCTGTCTCTTCTCAATTTCTCCTTCTATCCCAATATATAGCCTTAATCTTTGGCTACTCACCACACACCCAGATCACATTATAATCAACATCAAAGTTTATACTTGTACTCATTCTAGAATGATCTTTTCATAGATTTTCATTAGTACATTTTATCCATCAAAATTAAATTTAAATACACTTCCCTAAGAAAATACTTCATGTCATCTCTTATACCACAAATGATACCCTAAGGATTGCTGGATATAGTCAAAATCTAAAATATTAAATAGCAATAATTTTATAATAATTATAGATAATAGAAAATTTGTTATGAATTATTATCTAATATTTCTATAGAGTTTTAGAATATAGCAATGAAACATTTTATATTTTAGGTTTTGCTTTTATTTTGGCTGTTGCTGTTAGAATATGGAATACTTCCTGAAGGGCTTTCAAGACCCACCAGAACCACAGTTAGTAGTGGTGGAATGGAGGTATAATAAAATGTCTGGCTCTAGAAAATATTATTTTTAATAAATATTACAAACCATTCAGACAGAAAAGCATTATATTAAACAAATCACTAGATAAAGACATAATTAAATGTAGTATCATATATCACTCATTCAGTGTTACAATTCATGTACATATTTAGACTATCACAAATAAAAATGATTCAATTTATAGTATCAGCAAAATAGATATTGACTTTATACTTATAGTATTTATAGCATTGTGACAAATATTTAATGTATGTGAATTATTAACAATTCTATTATCATCCAGCAGCTCCACAATTTTTCTCTTCAAATTCCCTTTCCTTAATTTACTTACAATTTTATCAGAGTAATTAACTCAGTTTTATCTTCTAACTTATTTTTATCAAATTATAAACAAAATGATCTTTATAAAGATCTTAAATTGATAAAAAAAAAAAAACAGCCTGTTCATCTACCAAACTGCAAAAGAAAATGAATATTGACTTTGCAAATAGCCTGGGCTAGGCTGATACCTGTGTGGCGTTCTTATAATGGTGGGAGCAATATCTCTTTCTGTATGTAACCACAGCAGCCCAGTTGCTACTCCTTTTAATCCTCTGACAAAAGTAACCTATTTCAGTGATGGAATTCAAATAATATGAGCAATTGAAACTTCAGACTATGGGCTGAAAACATTGGTATATTTTCAGAATAAAATTAGGCCATTCCCTCTCCAACCACATACCATATCTACTTTACCACTGGAAAACCCAGAAATTTCCACCATTTCAGGGGTCCAGATCAGGTAAATGGGCCTGAAACAGGGCACCTGAAGGAATAAGAAAATATGACAGATGGGCATGAAGCAATAGTACAGTCTATAAGGCACT
>PVKC010018204.1:0-19778 GCA_004027635.1 Crocidura indochinensis
TGCTGTCCCACACACAGAATACCCCTTTGCTATTCTTCTCATTCCTACACCATTTTTCTCTAGTTACCAGCATAGTTTTCACTATGTTGAAAGTAGGAGATAGTTTTGTTTTGTTTTTTTGTTTTTTGTTTTTGGGTTTTTTTTTTTTTTTTTTTGGTTTTTGGATCACACCCGGCAGTGCTCAGGGGTTACTCCTGGCTCCATGCTCAGAAATTGCTCCTGGCAGGCACGGAGGTCCATATGGGGCACCAGGATTCGAACTGATGACCTTTTGCATGAAAGGCAAATGCCTTACCTCCATGCTATCTCCCGGGCCCCAGGAGTTAGTTTTATAAACAGGGCACTTCAAATATAAAGCCCAGATGTTGCGAAAATATCTAAAATCACTTGTAGGAATTAAATCAAAAGTGATAGATAAAGTCATTAAACGGCTTTTTTTTTGAGTTGTATAGCATTTAATCAACATTACAAACATTTCAAAAGGTCACACCCCAGCCTCCCAACATGGGGAGCTGGGTGGAGTCTATAAAAAGAGCTGATCCAACCTCTGTCCAACGGGCACGTACTGCAGGTCCTTTCCTGGGGCGCTTGACACACACCCCCCCTTGTGCTCTTCCCAGTAGGGAACAAAGGGAACATGCAGGCACTGTGCCCTATGGTATCCCATAGACCATGTCACTGAGACACGAGGAGGGGAGAGGATAGAACTGGGCTGTCTGGGGTACCCAGTGCAGCTCATGGAAGAACAGAGGCTGGAAGTCAATGGACAGCTGAGAGGCCAAAGGTAGGACTTGAGGGCTCGGGGTGGTGATGGGAGCCCAGAACAGGTCATAAGGGGAGGACAAAGAAGACCAAGTTCAAGGTCTCAGGAAGGATGGAGGAAGGTGTGAAGGGTACTGGAGAAAGCTTTCGGGCCCAGCCTTACTCAATTTCTCCTGGAGTCCAAAACAGCAGATAAAAAGGGGCTAAGAGATTTGAGGTGGGGTTGGGGGCTGTATCTGGGGGGTTTTGATCCAGGGGTGCTGGGAAATGATGAGTTTCTAAAAGTAGGGATTGGAAGAGCACTTCTCCTCTTCTGGGACGCTAGGGGTGCACAGGCACCCCATGGCACTGGCCATCAGTTGTTCGTCTACTCGGGGTCTGGCATCTGCTCCAACATAAGGTCCTCTCACTGGTCAGTCTTCACATGGTGGATGATTCGCCAGAAGTTGGAGTCTGAACCCCGGCACCTATTTCTAGGGTACAGCTGCCACATCATGGGCAGCTGGTGGGGCCAGAGCTGGCTGGGGCTCATAGCCTGGCCCCCTCCACAGCTTCCTGGCGCATGAGCCCTTTTCAATGAAGATGGGTAGCCAGGTGCACTGGTTCTCGTCCAGGTAGGTGTTCTTACCCCAGATCCACAGATGGTCGGTGTGCGAGTGTGCCTTCGCCTGATTGACCAGTCTTTCAGCCATGGTGCTAGGGGATTGTTCCAGGCGCCTGGAGGCCAGTAGTGGATGCTGAATGCAGGACTGCGAGTCGCCCCCCAGCGACAGGGCAGAAGGAAGACAGCGAGTCAACTTTGGTTTTGAAAACTCAGATTTCCTCATGTGTTGGGAATACTGAAGCAAGAGAAGTACATTCTGGAGTTTGTCCAAAATGATGGCCCAATATGTGAATGGGTAGAACCCAATTTTCTTATTATTGATTCCAATTTATCTAACAAATCTTATTTTGATGAGTTTCAGAGGCAAGTAAAATTTTTATACCTAATGAGGGTATTTTCTGGCATTTCTTAAATTGCTTGAGTACTCCAAATTAAATTATGTGTCTTAAAAGCATCTACTTAATAGAGCAAAGAGTTTATGGTAAATTTAATGGATTAAACACCAGAGGCATGTTTCTAAGAGCTGCATTCCTCTCTGTATTTAGCTTCTCTTTTTTGGGAAGAACTATATTGATCCTAGTTAAAGAGATTTGCCTGGAGCTCAGCTAAAGTGCCTATCAGTCTGGCAAAATTCCTTTTCTCGTGCTAAGAATTTGATACAATTCAGCTGTGGTTGTACATGTCATTTAACTTTACAATGTATTATTTTGATTTATAAAACTGATTAGCCTCTTAAGCAGCAAGTTTTTGTGACCTTATTTATTTAATTAACAACAAAAATTATTACACTCAAAATATGTATGACAAAAATTACAATTACGTAGTCTAGGAAAATCGAGAAAATAAAAAGCAAAATAAAAATAAAAAGCAAGAAAATAAACCACATAATATAATTTAGTCCTGCATTTATATGACAAATATTAGTAATATCCTTTAGGGAATATATTATAAATTAAGCCTGTTAGCTGTTATATATCTTCTGTTGAATTTGGATTTCCCCAAAATAGATTTATAATCCCATTATTTCATGACATTTCAGACTAACAACCACCATATTATGGATATGGCTGTGATGACAAATGTATCAGTTGCCCTGAGTTAGCAAAATATATTCAGATGTTATCAGGCACTTCTAGATATTCAACCATGAGTCTCTCTCATAGTCCTTTATGAGAGAGAATACATTTTGTTAAATAATCTTTTCTCATGATTTCTGTATTATTATTAAAATAGTTATTGGTAACTTTAAAAAAATCTCATTTTTCCCCTAACATTTCTTAGTAAGGAGTTACTTCTGAGTTCTTCAGTCTTCAACACAAAGTGTAGAATGGTACTCAAGGTCATTTTAATCTTAACGCAACAGGAGCTCATCAGTCAAGAGAAATACAATAACATAGACTCTATAATTGACACCCTTCTCAGAACATGTCTCCATTCTTCATTATCTTCTAATCAGTAGATTCTTTTCTAAGTTCATGGCTTAAAAGCTACTTAAATTTTTGGTGCTTCAACATGCTGGGCATCCTTATTTTCTTCTGACCCCATAGCTCTGCATGTACAGATGGAGAGTTGGCCACCTTCTCTGACATCTTCTACGATGCCTTCTCAGCACACTTTCACACATAAATGTTGTCTTTAAGAAATTGTTCATCTCTTTCACCAATTTTAATGGGGTTGTTTTCATTAAATTTTATACCGTATTTTCATAAGATAACTTTTTAACCCATGAAAAATTTCTTTAAAGTCGGGGGTCATCTTATACACTGATATACGACATGCTGAAATTTAGTCCAGCTTCAGAGAGGAGTGATCTGCCCTCCTCTTACCACAGCATCCCATCCATCATCAATCAATCCTCTTCTTGTCCTGATTTCAGGGCACCCAGAGGAGCTGAGTTATTGAGCGCTGCATCCCTACAGCCTCCGAGTGTTATTGCTGGTATGCGATTTTCCGGTGCTCAAACCCTACATTTTAACATGAAAATTAGGGGGTCATCTTATATGCTCAGTCATCTTATAAAACAAAAAATACAGTAAATATTTTAGATACCATGATATGAATCCTTTGCCAGCTTAGTGGAAGGGTATCAGTTTATTCTTTCTTATTTAATTTTATTTATTTATTTATTTATTTTTGGAGAGGGTCACATCCGGCAGCGCTCAGGAGTTAATCCTGGTTTTGTGCTCAGAAATCAATCCTGGCAAGCACGGAGGACCCCATGATGACGGGATTTGAACATCGTCTGTCCTGGATTGGCTGCGTGCAAGGCAAACGTCCTACCACTGTGCTGTCTCTACGGCCCCTTATCACCCTTTCTTTTGCAGAGCAGAAGCTTCTTAATTTGATGTAGTCCCATTTGTTTATCTTTTATTTTCTTTGCTTGACTAATGGCACTCACTGTGTCCTTGAAGATGCTTCTTGAGTCTATAATGGGAAGAGTACTGTTTGTGATTTACTCAATGTCATTTATAGATTTGAATCTAATTAACTTTTGTGTATGATGTGAGGGTCCAAGTTTATTATTTTGCAAGTGGCTAACCCAATTTTCTTAATACTATTTGTTGAAGAGATTTTCCTTGTTCTAATTTACATGACTATATTATTTGGTAAAATTAGCCATCCACATAACTGGGGATCTGTCTTTGGGCTTTCAATTCTGTTCCATTTGTCTAAGAGTCTACCTTTTGTTCTACTACCTATTTTACTCTGCTATAGGCTATTACTATTACTTTACAGGGTACTTCTTTTTTTTTATTTTTTGGTTTTTTGGCCACACGCAGTGACGCTCAGGGGTTACTACTGGCTATGCGTTCAGAAGTCGCTCCTGGCTTGGGGGACCATTTGGGAACCGGGGGATCGAACCATGGTCCGTCCTAGGCTAGTGCAGGCAAGGAAGGCACCTTACCTCCAGCGCCACCGCCCGACCCCCTACAGCATACTTCTATTTGAGAAAAGAAAAGCCTCCCATCTTCTTTCCCCCAGTACTATTTTGGCTATTCAGAAAAATTTATAACTCCGTATAAATTTTAACTATGTTTTATCCATACTTTAAAATATGCAATGAGGTGGGTAGAGATATAGCGTGGAGGTAGGGTGTTTGCCTTGCATGCAGAAGGATGGTGATTTGAATTCTGGCATCTCATATGGTCCTCCAAGCCTGCCAGGAGCGATTTCTGAAGATAGAACCAGGAGTAATCCCAAAGAGCTGCTGGGTGTAACCCAAAAAACAAACAAACAAAAAATGCAATGGGAATTTTTAAAAGAATTATATAAATCTCCTTTAACAGATGAATGACTAAAAGAACTAAAAGCACGTATACACAATGGAATATTATGCAGCTGTCAGGAGACATGAAGTCATGAAATTTTCCTATACATGGATGTACATGGAATCTATTATGCTGGGTGAAATAAGTTAAGTCAGAGGGAGAGAGATTCATAATAGTCTCACTCATCTATGGGTTTTAAGAAAAATGAAAGACATTTTTGCAATAATTCTCAGAGTTGAGAGAGGAGGGCTGGAAGTTCCAGCTCACGACATGAAGCTCACAACAGAGAGTGATGAGTGCTGTTAGAGAAATAACTACATTGAGAACTATCCTAACAATGTGAGTGAATGAGGAAAGTAGAAAGCCTGTACAGGCGAGGTTGGGGTTAGAGGAGGGAGATTTGAGACATTGGTGATGGAATGTTGCACTGGTGAAGGGGGGGGGGTGTTCTTTACATGACTGAAACCCAACTACAATCATATTTGTAATCACAGTGTTTAAATAAAAAAAATATTGAAAAAACAGAATTGCATGAGTCTGTGTAGAATAGTCATTTTAACAATGTTAATTCATCAAATCCATAAACAGGGTATATGTTTCCATTTCATTGTGCTTTCTTCTATTTATACCTCCTTTGTTAAACTGATTTCTATGTACTTGGTTGGGATGAAGAAAAAAAATTGTGAATGGAATTTAATTCTTTTTCTATTTTTTTCTACTTCATTTTTTGCATATATAAAGGTCATCAATTTCTGAATGTTAATTTTTAACTGCCACTTTACTGTAATGGTTTATTATTTTTAGGAACTTTTTTGCAGCATTTTTAGGTGTTTTTTAGTATCAATGTCATTTGAATATAGTGATAATTTGACTTCATTTTCAATCTATATCTTTTTAATTCTCTTTCTCACTAACTACTGCAGCAAGAACTTACAATATTACATTGAACAATAGTGTTGAGCTTGGGCATACTTAGTGTCTAGTGTCTGATCATAAAGGAAAGGCTTTTAGTTTTCTTCCTTTGGTAAAAAGTTAGCTGTAGGTTTGTGGTAAATAGCTTTCACTATATTGAGGAAAATTTCTTTTATTCTCACCTTTGTAAACTTTTTAAAATAATATTTTGGTATTGGAGTTTACAAAAAATTTTATGTGCATCTATTTATGGTTATATGATTTTAGCTTCCTTTATTAAAATGTCATATTGGTTGGCTTATATTGATTGGCTTATGTATATCAAATAATTTTGTATTCTTGGGATAAATAGCACTTGACTATCATATGTAATCCTTTTACTGTTTGCTAATATTTTGTTAAGGGTTTTTGTACCTGTCAGTGTATAATTTTGTTTTTAACTAATGTCTCTGCTTATGACACTGAGGTAAGAATAGCTTCACAGAAACTGTTCTTGTATCTTGGAAATCCTGGAAGAGGTTGAGAAGGATAAAAAAAAGTTTATTGGGGCCAGGGAGATAGTAGGATAAGGTGCTTGCCTAACATATAGCTGACCTGAGTTCTAGTTCTGAAATCCCATGTAGTTCCCAAGTATCCCATCAGGAATGATTCCTGAGTGCAAAGCCAGGAGTAAACCCTGAGCACCGCTGAGTACAGTCCAAAAACCACCCAAAAAAAGATGGTCTTTAAAGATTTGGAAAATTTATTAATAAATCCATCTGAGGTTGAGCTTTTGTTTGGAGGTGACTTTTTATTACTTTTTAAATATCCTTGTAAATAAGTGTTCTGATTAGTAACTTGGATGTTCTATTTTCTACCAACTCAATCTTGGATGATTATAGGATTCAAGAATTCAAGAATAATTAATTCCTTCTGGATTCTCCAATTTATATAGTAATCTGTGATATCCATTTAACTTTCTGTGATATTTACTATGATGTCACTTATTTTTTATTTCTGATCTGGTTTATTAGAGATACGTCTTTTTGGGGGAATTTGGTTAATGATTTGTTGATCTTATTTACTTTGTTGAAAAACAGTTCTTAGTTTCATTGATTTTGGTTTTATTTTTGTGTTTATTATTTATTATTGTTTTTATTTTACTGATTTCTGCCTTAAGTTATACTAGTTATCTCCTTCTGATTATTTTGTGCTTCCCATGTTGTGTCTTTTCTAGTAAGTTAAACTCTGCACTTAGGTTACTTATTTGAAGCTTTTCTTGTTTTATGATGAATTCTTGAGTTGCTATAAAAGTCCCTCTTAGAACTAAGGTTTTGCTGTGTTCATATTTTCATTCTCATTTGTTCCAGAACTTTTTTATTTCCTTTTTCTTCAGTCATTAAATTGTTTAGTTTTCAAGTATAGAATCCCTCCCCCATTTTCTTTTTGTGATTAATTTCTACTTTCAAAGCATTGTGTTCTGCGAAGGTAGTTAGTATGATTTCCAGTGTCTTGAACTTGTAAAGATTTTGTGTTTCAACATATGGTCTATCTTGAGAATGATCTGTGTACAATGGGGAAATTTGTATTTGAAGTTTCTGGAATGGGGACCTTATGCATGTTTTTATTAGGTCAAGCTCTTCTATTTATTTCTTTTTGATTATATGTTTGGTTGATCTATTCAGCATTGAAAAAGAGCTGTTAAAATCTCCTAAATATATCATATTGCTAACAATATCTTTTCTCAAGTCTATTAGAAGTTGTTTTTTTGGGGCCGTGCAGTGGCGCTGGAGGTAAGGTGCCTGAGCTTGCCTAGGATGGACCGCGGTTCGATCCCCTGGTTTCCCATATGGTCCCCCAAGCCAGGAGCAACTTCTGAGCGCATAGCCAGGAGTAACTCCTGAACGTCAATGGAGTTGGCCCAAAAACCAAAAAAAAAAAAAAAAAAAGAAGATTTTTTTTTTTTATAAATTTTGATGTTCTAGTGTTTTCTACTTATATGTTTATTAGTATAAAATCACTTGATGTATAGGTCCCTTGACCATTAAATAATGACCCAGCTATTCTCTGACATTTTAAAATTTGAAGTCTTTGTTGTCATCTTTTAAGGCAATTATTAATCTGTAAGAGTGCTTTCAGTCTTTTACTTTCCTCTGTATATATTATAACTGTTTATGTGGGTCTCTTGTAAGTAGTAGAAAATTGGATTTAGTTCTCTGATTCAGTCTATGCCTCTTGATTGGTAAGATCAGGCAATTGATGTTATAAATGAAGTACTTGAGTTGAAGGACTTTGTTACCATCATTTTGTAGAAATTATAAGTGTACAGTTTGTGAAGTTCATTTAATGTTTCTTGCAAAGTTAGTTTCAGAATTGTTGATTTTTTAAGCTGTGCTTATCTATTAAGACTTGTGCCATTCTTTCAAATGTAAATGTCATTTTAGCTGAAAGACATAATAACAGTTATTAATTTATTATCAGACTAAAGGGATTTTTGATGATTTATTATTGTATGATTTTCATCTATGTAAATAAATAAATTTAAATAATTTAATAAAAGTAGAAAAATTTATTTTCATTTACATAACCAAAATTTCAACTCTGACATCTAAAAACTCCTTATTTTCTAGCATATCTTTTTTTTTTTTTTTTTTGGTTTTTGGGGCCACACCCGGCGACACTCAGGGGTTACTCCTGGCTATTCGCTCAGAAGTCGCTCCTGGCAGGCACGGGGGACCATATGGGGAACCGGGGGATCGAACCGCGGTCCGTCCTAGGTTAGCGCAGGCACCTTATCTCCAGCGCCACCGCCCGGCCCCTTCTAGCATATCTTTTAAAATCATGAATAGATGCTGGATCTTCTTGAAAACTCTCTCTGCATCAATTGCTATTATTTTTATTTTATTTTATTTTATTATGGTTTTTTTTGGGTCACACCCGGCAGTACTCAGGGGTTACTCCTGGCTCCATGCTCAGAAATTGCTCCTGGCAGGCACAGGGGACCATATGGGGCACCGGGATTCGAACCGATGACCTTTTGCATGAAAGGCAAACGCCTTTACCTCCATGCTATCTCCCGGGCCCCTGCTATTATTATTTTAATATTTCTTTTAGATGATGTGGTGTTGTATGTTAATTGATTTTCTTATGTTGAACTAACCTTGCATCCCTGGGATGAACCCAACTTTTTTTTTAGTTTTTTTAATCTTTACTTAAACACCATGATTAAAAATATGCTTGTAGTTGTATGATTTCAGTCATGTAAAAATACCGCCTTTCACCAGTGCAAGATTCCCACCACCAATGTCCCAAATCTCCCTCCTCCATATCCCACCAACACCTGTACTCAAGACAGGCTTTCTACTTCCCTCATTCATTCACATTGTTAGGATAGTTCTCAATGTAGTTATTTCTCTAACAGCACTCATCAATCTTTGTGGTGACCTTCATGTTGTTAGCTGCATCTTCCAGCCCTCATCTCTTTTGTCTCTGAAAATTATTGCAAGAATGTCTTTCATTTTTCTTAAAACCCATAGATGAGAGAGACCATTCTGCGTCTTTCTCTCACTCTCTGACTTATTTCACTCTGCATAATAGATTCCATGTACATCCATGTATAGGAAAATTTCATGACTTCATCTCTCTTGATGACTGCATAATATTCCATTGTGTATATGTACCATAGTTTCTTTAGTCAGTCAGCTGTTGAAGGGCATCTTGGTTGTTTCCAGAGTCTTGTTATAGTAAATAGTGCTGCAATGAATATAGGTGTAAGGAAGGGGTTTTTGTATTGTATTTTTGTGTTCCTAGAGTACATTCTTAGGAGTGGTATACCTGATCATATGGGAGCTCAATTTCCAGTTTTTGGAGGAATCTCCATATCGCTTTCCATGGAGATTGGACTAGACAGCATTCCCACCAGCAGTGAAAAGGAGTTCCTTTCACTCCACATCTCTGCCAACACTACTTGTTTTCCTTCTTTGTGATGTGTGCCAATATCAGTGGCATGAGATGGCACCTCATAGTTGTTTTGATTTGCATCTCTCTGGCAATTAGTGATGTGAAGCATCTTTTGGTATTTGCATTTCTTCTTTTGCAAAGTGTCTGTTCATTTCTTCTCCCCATTATTTGATGGGATTAGATTTTTTTCTTGTAAAGTTATTTTAGTACCTTGTATATTTTGGATATTAGTCCTTTATCTGATGGGTGTTGGGTAAATAATTTCTCACACTCAGTGGGTGTTGTTCTACATATCTTATGGTTTCGGGTCTGATATCGAGATCTTTAATCCATTTGGATTTTACCTTCGTACATGATGTTAGTTGCTGGTCTAAGTTCAATTTTTTGCAAGTGGCTAGCCAGTTGTTCTAACACCACTTGTTGAAGAGGCTTTCTTTGCTCCATTTAGGATTTTTTGACCCTTTATCAAAAATTAAGTGATTGTATGTCTGGGGAACATTCTCTGAGTATTCAAGCCTATTCCACTGATCTGAGGTCCTGTCTTCATTCCAATACCATGCTGTTTTGATAACTATTGCTTTGTAGTAAAGTTTAAAATTGGGGAAAGTAATGTGTCCCATATTCTTTTCCCCCAATGATTTCTTTAGCTATTCTTGGGTGTTTATTGTTCCAAATGAATTTCAAAAGTGCCTGATCTTTGAAGAATGTCACGGGGTATCTTTAGAGGGATCACATATTGATTGCCATTTTGATTATGTTAATCCTGCTAATCCATGAACAGGGCATGTGTTTCCATTTCCACGTGTCCTCTTTTATTTCTTGGAGCAGAGTTTTATAGTTTTCTTCGTATATATCCTTCACATTTTTAGTCAAGTTGATTCCAAGGTATTTGACTTTGTGTGGCACTATTGTGAATGACTTATTTTCTTAATGTCCATTTCTTTCTTAGTGCTATTGGTGTATAGGAAGACCATTGATATTTATGTATTAATATTGCTGCCTGCAACCTCGCTATATGAGCCTATTGTTTCTAGAAGCTTTTTGGTAGAGTCTTTAGGGGTTTTTTTTGTTTTTTTTTTTTTTTGGGGGGGGGGCCACAACCAGTGACGCTCAGGGGTTTCTCCTGGATATGTGCTCAGAAGTCATTCCTGGCTTGGGGGACCATATGGGACACCGGGGGATCGAACCGCAGTCCATCCTAGGCTAGCACAGGTAAGGCAGGCACCTTACCTCTAGCGCCACCGCCCGGCCCTGTCTTTAGGGTTTTCTAAGTAGAGTATCATGTCATCTGCAAACAGCGAGAGCTTGACTTCTTCCTTTCCTATCTGGATTCCCTTGATATCTTTTTCTTGCCTAATCACTATAGTGAGTACTTCCAGTGCTATGTTGAATAGGAGTGGTGAGAGAGAACAGCCTTGTCTTGTGCCAGAATTTAAGGGAAGGCTTTTAGTTTTTCTCCATTGAGAATAATATTTGACACTGACTTGTGGTAGATGGCCTTAACTATATTGAGAAAGGTTCCTTTCATTCCCATCTTGCTGAGAGTTTTGATCAAGAATGGATGTTGGACCTTATCAAATGCTTTCTCTGCATCTATTGATATGATCATGTGATTTTTATTCTTCTTGTTGTTGATGTTGTGTATTATGTTGATAGATTTACAATTGTTAAACCATCCTTGCATTCCTGGGATGAAACCTACTTGATCATAGTGGATGATCTTCTTAATGAGGCATTAAATCCTATTCACCAGGATTTTGTTGAGGATCTTTGCATCTGTATTCATCAGCGATATTGGTCTGTAATTTTCTTTTTTCATAGCATCTCTGTCTGGTTTAGGTATCAAGATGATGTTGGCTTCATAAAAGCTATTTGGAAGTGTTTCTGTTTTTTCGATTTCATGAAAGAGTCTTGCCAGGATTGGTAGTAGTTCCTCTTGGAAAGTTTGAAAGAATTCATTAGTGAATCCATCTGGGCCTGGGCTTTTGTTTTTGGGCAGACATTTGATTACCGTGTTAATTTCATCAGTAGTGATGGGGGTGTTTAGATATGCTACATCCTCTTCCTTCAACCATGGAAGATTATAAGAGTCCAAGAATTTATCCATTTCTTCCAGGTTCTCACTTTTAGTGGCATAGAGTTTCTCAAAGTAGTTTCTGATTACCATTTGAATTTCTGCCATATCAGTAGTGATCTCTCCTTTTTCATTCCTAATACGAGTTATCAAGTTTCTCTCTCTCTCTCTCTCTCTCTCTCTCTCTCTCTCTTTCTTTGTTAGTTTTGCCAGTGGTCTATCAATCTTGTTTATTTTTTCAAAGAACCAACTTCTGCTTTCATAGATCTTTCGAATTTTTTTTGGGGGGGGTGTTTCCACTTTGTTGATTTCTGCTCTCAGCTTTGTTATTTCCTTCCGTCTCCCTATTTTTGGATCCTTTTGCTGAGCACTTTCTAGTTCTATGAACTGCATCATTAAGCTACGCATCCTCCTTAAAGTTGCCTTTAGCTTCAATGTCATGGAGTGTTTACCTACATGTTGTTCTCTATACCTTATTATTTCAGATCTGATATCTAGGTCTTTAATCCATTTGGATTTTACTTTCGTACATGGTGTTAGCTGAAGGTCTAAGTTCCTTTTTTTGCAAGTGGCTAACCAGTTGTGCTAACACCACTTGTTGAAGAGGCTTTCATTGCTCCATTTAGAATTTCTTGCTCCTTTATCAAAAACTATGTGACTGTACGTCTGGGAAACATTCTCTGAGTATTCAAACCTAGTCCACTGATCTAAAGGTCCATCTTTATTCCAATAACATGCTGTTTTGATAACTATTGCTTTATAATACAGCTTAAAATTGGGAAAAGTAATGCCTTCCATATTCCTTTTCCCAAGGAGTGCTTTAGCTATTCTCAGGTGTTTATTGTTCCAAATGAATTTTAAGTGTGTTTGATCCACTTCTTAGAAGAATGTCATGGGTATCTTTAGAGGAATCTCGTTAAATCTGTACAGTGCTTTTGGGAGTATTGCCATTTTAATGTTGATCCTACCAATCCATTAAGTCTTTCAATTTGTCTACTGAGTGTTTCAGACCTGTTATTTGACCTGATATTTCAATTTGGAGTTTTCTGATTTCTATCTTCATATTATCTTGATTCTTACTAGTGTTCTGTTCTATACTTTCTTGAGTTCTGTGACTATCCTCCATATTTCTTCTCTAAACTTCATATCTGTCCGTTGTCGGGTCATCAGAGTTGCCATCTTCATTCTCTATGCCTGATGTTGATCTGCGTAGTTTTCCCATTGTCACACTTGCATTGTGATTTTTTCTATGAGTTGTGGTGGGATTCACTGGCTAGGTGGAGTGCACATTTCTGCTTCCACTCCTTTTGGTGGGAAGACTCACCTCAGAAGGAGCGAGCGTGAGGGGATGGATGCCAGGACGATCAAAATTCCCAGGCTGTAGCAAGCAGGGAGAAGCCTCAATATGTAAACCCAACTTTTAAAAATTTTAATTTACATGGGGCCAGAGCTGTGATACAAGCAGTAGGGCGTTTGCCTTGCACACTTTAACCTATGATGAACCATGGTTCAATCCCCTCATGTCCCATTTTGTCCCCCAAACCAGGAGCAATTTCTGAGCACATATCCAGGAGAAACCCCTGAGTGTCAGCGGGTGTGGCCCAAAAACCAAAATAAAAAATTAATTTACCCTCCATAAATAAATATAGTTGCAATGTTTGCTTTTGGCGAGCTCCAAGATTCACCCATTCTTAAGAGATGCAAACCAAGTCATAAAAGACCATGGCCTCTCAGCTGAAAACTAGTAATTTTGAAAAGAAAACAGGTCAAGTCCATGCCCAGTCATAGCTATATCAGCTGCACTCACCACCCACAATCATTGAAGCCAATGACCCAACTTCATTACTCAACAATAAATCTCTGCAGAGACGCCAAATCAACGAAAACTCCAGGTTTATTTGTATTTGGGCTGATATCACTAGAACCTTTTTGGAGTGAGTGTGATTATCCTTCTTGTACTTCTGGAAGGTGTGACAGTTAAAACCACACCCCACAATAGCTGCAGTATCAGCCACCTAGCTTGGAATTCTTGGACAAGTTCTGTGGCCATGTGATAACTCTAAATTTTTCAATACTATAATCCTAGTAGAAAACACCAATGTAATAGTCAATGGGGGCCCTGGAGAGATATCACAGCGGCGTTTGCCTTGCAAGCAGCCGATCCAGGACCAAAGGTGGTTGGTTCAAATCCCGGTGTCCCATATGGTCCTCCGTGCCTGCCAGGGGCTATTTCTGAGCAGACAGCCAGGAGTAACCCCTGAGCACTGCCGGGTGTGGCCCCAAAACAACAACAACAAAAAAAAATAGTCAATGGGGATTTGAAGTCACCTAATAATCAGAAACAAAACAATTAACAGAATGATTAACTAGCAACAAAAAGCTTAATTTATCCTTCTGACAATGACTTCATTGTGAAATACAATAATTTTCACAAAGAGTCTTTCTGCTATATCTAAAAAATTAATTTCCTTATCACTTACCTATAAACAAGCAATATAAAATATGTCATTTAGTTCTTGACTAGGGGTAGGCTTGGGATGGGTGGGAACCCCAGGACAACTTGATGGTGGGATTGGAGCCGTGAGATAGCATGGATGTAAGGTATTTGCCATGCATGCAGAAGGACGGTGGTTCAAAACCTGACAGGATTGATTTCTGAACACAGAGCCAGGAGTAAACCCTGATCACTGCTGGGTGGGACCCAAAAACCAAAAAAAAAAAAAAAAAAATGGTGGGATTGGTGGTGGAAAATGAGTGGCAAAAACAAATGTATTATAAACAACAATATAATGCATAGTCTTTAAAGTAATTTACATGTGTTTACTTTTAAGAATTGTGGTTAATAAAGCTGTTATTAATTATTAGATGTTGCTAGGGCTTATACAGAGAACATTTCAGATTCGTCCTTATAAGCAGAAAATTGCATGCTTTCATCTCTTTTTAAATCAAAGTAGTATTCATAACAACAAAAGACATTGGATTTCTATACCATGAAAACTTTGAAACACTTAAGAAAGAATAAAAAGACCATAGGAAATGAAAAAATATTTTTTGCACATGAATTGAAGAGTCATTATTTTAAAAATTACTATGCAATCTATGCTATTATATAGAGTTTGATGCAATCCTCATCCAAATTCAGATGACATTCTTCAAGGACCTAAAAAAGTTAGTTTTAAAGTTTTGGTGGATCATAAGAAATCCCAAATAGCCAAAGCCATACTAAAAACAATAAGAAATTTGAAGGTATCTCCATTCCTAATTTGGATTTTTATTATAAAACTACAGTGGTCAAAGCTGGTATTGAAATAAAGGAAGGCTAGGGGCTGGAAAGATAGCATGATGTAGTGCGTTTGCCTTGCATGCAGAAGGATGGTGGTTCAAATCCTGGCATTCCATATGGTCCCCTGAGCCTGCCAGGAGCAATTTATGAGCAAAGAGCCAGGAGTAATCCCTGAGCATAGCTGGGTGTGACCCAAAAACCAAAAAAGAAAATAAAAAAGAAATAAAGGAAGGCTCTCTGATCAGAACTGAATTCTCACAGGAAAAATTTCATATTTGTGGACAGCAAATTTTCAATAAAGGAGCTGATAGCATGAAATGGAGTAAAAATAGACACTACAAATAATGGTAATGGGAAAACTAGATAACCACTAGCAAAATGTTAAAGCTGGACCCATTATTTCACACCATACACAAAAGCTAATTCAAAGTGGATCAAAGATCTTGAGCTAGGACTAGAAACTATAAAGTACATTGAAAAAAATTAGGCAGAACACTCCAAGATTTGAACCTTAAAGGTATCTTTAGTGTTCTGACACCACTAGCAAAAGTAACAGAAGCAAATGCACTATATAAAATTAATGAATTCCTTCATGGGAAAAAAAATACAGGCTAAAACTAAAAGGCAACTAACTGAATGGGAAAAATTCACTCAACATGAATTTGAATGTGAGATGCCATTCAGGATAATATGAAGTACTCCAAAAAGATCTACAAAATATTCCAAAAACCCTTTTAAAAATGCAAGAGGAAATGAACAGATACTTCTCAAAGGAATATAGGTAGATGGCTAGCAGGCACATAAAAAATTGTTCATCGTAACATATAATTAGGGAAATTCAAATCAAAACAACAATGAGTTACTATTTCAGGCCAGTAAAAAAAATGGTATATAGGGAACAATCTGTGTTGGCTGGAATACAGTGGAAAATGAAAGAACTTTCATCCATCGCTGGATGGATTCAACCCCTATAGGAAACAGTATGGAGGGACTGGAGAGATGGAACAAGCAGTAAGACGTCTGCCTTGTCCATGCCAGCCTAGTTAGTAGAACCACAGTTCCATGCCCTGGCAATTTCTGAGAGCAAGCCGGGAGTAACCCCTGAGCGTCACCGGGTGTGGCCCAATAAGTATGGAGAGTTCTTAACAAAATAAGAATTGAGCTGCCATATGGCACAGTAATTCTACTTTTAAAGGTCTACCCCAACACAGAAAACATTCATTCAAAAAGATATGCACACCATTATTCATTTTCACTTATGTTAGTTAATACATGTAATCAACCTAAATGTCTAACCAAAGATGAATAAACTATAAAAATGTGATATATATGCAATAAAAGACTATGCAACTTTAAGAAATGATAAAATCGGGGGCCGGGCTGTGGCACTGGAGGTAAGGTGCCTGCCTTGCCTGCGCTAACCTAGGACAGACCGCGGTTTGATCCCCCAGGTCCCCATATGGTCCCCCAAGCCAGGAGCGACTTCTGAGCGAATAGCCAGGAGTAACCCCTGAGCGTCACCGGGTGTGGCCTAAAAAAAAAAGAAGAAAAGAAAGAAAAAAAAGAAATGATAAAATTAAACAGTTTTCTGCAACCTAGTAAAAACTGGAAGGTATCATGTTGAGTAAAGTAAGCAAGAAGGAGAACACAGGAAAATATTAGGTTGTTTCTAAATTTTTGACTAGTGTGAATTGGTTGAAATGAAAATATGGTGCACATATCTTTTTCTAGAGTTTTGTTTTTGATTTTTTTTTTTTTTTTTGGTTTTTGGGTCACACCCGACAGTGCTCAGGGGTTACTCCTGGCTCCATGCTCAGAAATTGCTCCTGGCAGGCACGGGGACCATATGGGGCACCGGGATTCGAACCGATGACCTTTTGCATGAAAGGCAAATGCCTTATCTCCATGCTATCTCCCGGGCCCCTTTTTTCTAGAGTTTTTAAGGCTTTGTGTTAGATGCTAAGAATAATAATTGCTGGATGAATTGAAAGCTCAATTCCCAGGTTTTTTGAGGAGTGTCTACATTTTCCATAAAAGCCAAAGTGAATAATAGTCCCTTTCCCCTTATATCCAATTCAGCACAAGTGTTTTTGTTCTATATAATGTGTGCCAGTCTCTCTGATGTGATTTGATTCTTATTTGATTCTTATTCTCATCAGTATTTGATTCTTATTCTCTGATTATAATTGATGCAGTGCATTTTTTTCATATACCATTGGACATTTATATGTATTCTTTGAGGAAACTTATCTTCCTTTCTTCCCACATTGGTTGTTTTTTTTAAAGTTCCACTCATTCTTTTTAGATCTTGGATATCAACCTATTATCTGGTGAGTGATAGGAAAATTTTCTCTCCTAGTCTGTGGAATGTCTTTTATTTGGGGTGTTATTCCTTTGTGGCACAGAAACTCCTTAGTTTTATATAGTTCCCTAGATTTATCTTTGTTTCAGTTTGCTTATCCAAAGTCTCTAAATCATTGAAAATATATCTAATTTCAATGTCATGAAATGTTCTTCCTATGCTTTACCCAGTAAAATTTATAGATTCAGCTCCGATATTGAAATCTTTAGTCCATTTTGACTTGATTTTTATGTATGATATTAGGAAGGGATCTGAATTTATTTATTCATTCATTCATTTGCATGTGATCGACCATTTTTCCAGCACCATTTGTTGAAGTTTCCTTAGTCCATTTTATACATTTTGCTCCATTATGGAAGATTAATTGTTCATATAATAGGCCACCTTTCTAGGTGTTCATTAATTTCCATTGATCTGAGAGTCTGCCCTTATTCCAGTAATACACTGCTTTTATTACTACAGACTTGTAGTATAGGTTGAACTTGGGGAGAAAGAAGTCTCCCATATTTATTTTCCCTAGAATTGTTTTGTCTATTTGCTGAGGTTTATTTATATAAATTTTAACAGCATTTGATCTGACCTTTAAAAATGTTGTGAATATTTTATTAAGAACTACATTGAATCTATAAAATGCTTTGGGCAAGATTGACATTTTGACAATTTAGTACTTCTAATCCAGGAGCAGGGAATGTAGTTTTTATTTCTTCGTGTCTTCTTTTGTTCCTTTTAATGGTGCTCCACATTTTTTTTGCTGCATAAGTATTTAACCTCTTTTGTTAAGCTGATTCTGAAGTACATTCTTAAAAATTCATCAATTCTTGTGGGCTTTTTAGTTTCTTCCTTTAAAGATTTTCAAAGTAATCTGTGTTGGATTTCTGGGATGTCTTTTGAATTTCTGTGATGTCTGTTGTGAGGTTTCTGCTTTCATTTCTTTTTTATTTTGTTTTGTTTTGCATCAGCACTTAGAGATACTCAGGGCTTCCTCCTGGCTCTGTGCTTAGGGTTCACTCTTAGAAAGCTAAGAGGAATAGATAGATTAGGCTTTAGGACAGCATTTTTTTTTTTTAGGTAATCATTCCTTTAAGTGTATTTCAAAGGCAGTGTACCTGTAAATATGCATTTGTTCATAACTATTATTTTTTATTTAGGAAATATTTATTCAAACTTTAAATAGCCTAAAATTAGTATGGCAGTTCTGAATAATCTCCCAAAATTTGTCTAATTTTTTGTATAAAAATTTTACAATACTCTACTTTTCTTTATTCACTAATTACAACACAGAATTTATTCAAAAGGTACGTTTTTTCACATGATAGCCCAAAAGACCTATCAGTATGTAACATTTAGATATATAAGCATAGGCAACTAAATAAAAAAGTCAAAGGGATTTCACTATCTTCTTTTTAATATATAATTTTTATTTTGACCATATTGGTTTACATAATTTTCACAATAATATCTTAGGTACATATTAACATTGAATCAGGGGAATTCCCGTTACCAAGTCTGTCCTCTCTCCTCCCCCCATCCTGCCTCTCATATCCCCCACCCTCACCCCCCGGGCCACCAGAACAGGTGGTCCCCTCTGTGTCCAGTTTACTACTTGTTGATCATATATTTGTTTGGTCCTGGTATCCTCCTTTATTTCCCCCTCTATTTGAGAGGCGGAACTAGATAGTTCAAGTTATATGGTTTTGTTTAAAGAAAAGAATAACAGAAAAGTGGGGTAAAAATCAGATAAGCCGAAAATGGGTGTAGTCCTTCTAGAGGCTCTCAACCTCAGTTTGAGAGAGGACAGGAAGAAAGGAATTGAAGTACCACAACAATACAAGAAGAAATATCAAATAAAATATCCAGTAAGCACTACAGCACTAAAGGCAAGCACCACATAATAGTCTTGGTCCTGCAATAAGACCATGCCAGAGCAGAAAAATAAAGAGAAAGATAAAATAACATTAGATGAAATTGGGGACACCAACTTTCATATCTACACTGAAACACAGAAATCAAAAAAGATAGAATAAAAATAAATAAATAGATAAAAAGAAGAAAAAAAGAAAAAGGGGAGGATTCCCCCCCCCAGCATAGGCATAGTAAATGTTGGGGGCATTAGGGAGGGAATTCCCTCAGCCTAGGTTATACAAGGTTTCTCCCCCCTTGAAGTATGCTGTCATGGGACTGTCTGTAGACTCCTTGTCAGTTCATTTACTCTCCTCTCGGTGCTATTGTGGTGTATGGATGACTTCTGCTTTGTCATGGGTGATAAAATCAGCCCTCTGTACTTAGAGATCTTGGTAACTACACAGATCAAGAAATGAAGCTTAGGGGCCCGGCGGTGGCACTGGAGGTAAGGTGCCTGCCTTGCCTGCGCTAACCTAGGACAGACCGCGGTTCTATCCCCCAGTTCCCCATATGGTCCCCCGTGCCTGCCAGGAGCGACTTCTGAGTGAATAGCCAGGAGTAAAAAAAAAAAAGAAAAAGAAAAGAAATGAAGCTTATGGTGAAGACTTTCTCTGTGACTCTAGGAGCTCTGCTCCTTCCGTGTCCTTTTAATCCATCTTCTGTAGTTGGTG
>PVKC010018205.1:0-12086 GCA_004027635.1 Crocidura indochinensis
CCCCCCCCCCAGGCTTCAACAAGAAGTATGCGAAGTGGCCACTAGGAATAGGGAAATATAGACAGGGGATGCAGGGGTGTTTTGGGAAGTAAAGGGAAAGAAAGAGGAGAAACATGACCCTCCGGTGCATAGGAGGCAGGATCTAAGGCAACATGCAAGGATTCCCTCAGCCTTGGCTTTCTGGGAAGCCCCTCGGGGGTGCTCGGGACAGATGTGGGTGCTCCGGGGGTGCATTCAGATCTGTAGTCACAGCTTCCTCAATCTCCTGGGTTCAATCACAGCCACACTTGCAGCCCTGCCAAGAAGTACAGCCATATGCAGGCCAACTCCCGGCACTACGGAGGGTTGTGAGCTGGGCCTTCTGCTAGCTCCGGACTGTCTTCCACCTTGGAGTTGGCCAGGCCCTTTGTGTAAATCTGGCCCTTGACCAGCCCCATCATCTTAGCCTGCCCTGGGGCACACACAGGGAGGGAGGGATGGATGGAATGGGGGGCGAGAGGAGCTCTGCACCCTCCAGCTGCTGCTTCTGCACAGCATGTGGACTGTGCTGTGAGGAATGTTCTTTTGCATACTCAGGGTGCCTGAGTCTGGACAAGGTGAATGTGTCACAAGGCCTGTGAAGTCCCTATCAACATCCCCTTCTGAAGGGTTTTTCTATTTGTGAAAGTGAAAGAGTATACTCACCCCGACATGCAAACACCACCTCTTCCATAGATGGCTGTGGGGAACAGGGTTGGTTGCAACTGTTTTAGCATCTCTCTTGTCCATCCTCCCATCCATTTCCCTGTGCGCTCTAAATTAGGTGCCAACCACAGCACATCTTGTCGGTTCATCTGTCCATCCTTTCATTTTGATGTGTGCTAAGTAGTCAACATCAGCACATTTCTTATTTGGTTTGGACTTGGGGCCATACCCAGCAATGCTGGGGGGTGAAGGGAACTGAGGAAGATCAGTGTCAAACCTAGAGCTCTTGCACACAAGCAAGGACTCTCCAGGTCCTTGGAACCATTTCCCCAGCCCTATATCATCCGTGAATATTGTCACCGAAATGCAGGGTGTGCACCCTGTTTGCAGGTATCATGGACCTCCGTGAAAAGCCTCTGGGTGTCTGTAGCCATTTCTCACTGCAACTGCTTAGTGGGTTTGCTGGCACCTGCCAGATGCATCAGCGTTAGGTGGGTTCTGCCTTTGAGCTGTTGGGATGTATTTGTATTTGGGGTGGTGGGCATATGAGCAGCCCTAAGACTTCTTGGAGTTGTGCTTCCTGAGGGCCAAGTAGCAGGGACCAGCCCTATGCCAGGGTAAGGGTCTTGCAGGACCGTGGGGCACTGCACCCACCACCACCTCCAAGCCTGTGCCCTCGCTGAGATCCTGACCAAGAATATCCAGAAAAGTGCTGTGAGCAGCTCATTACTTCCCCTCTTTTCAGGGTCTCTCCTTCATCACCTTTGTCTGCTATGTGGCCTCCTCAGCTTCCACCTTCCTCACAGCACCCCTGCTGGAGTTCCTGCTGGCCCTGTGCTTCCTCTTCGCTGATGCTATGCAGCTGAATGACAAATGGCAGGGCCTCTGCTGGCCCATGATGGTGAGCCTTGGTCCCCAGAGGAAAGGAAACTGTGCACTTTCACTCTGTCTCTTAGTTGGCTGAGGATAAGCCCAGAGGCCTGACTTCAGCTAGTCCAAGTCTCATTGGTGCCATAGCAACTAAGATCAGAGCAGAGACCAGCATCCCCAACTCCACTCTTGAGAAGGCAGGGAAACCAAGGAGGCATTCTCAGCAGTGGCCACCAGATGGCGGCAGTGCTCCCCGCTGGGCCAGGGGACTGGCCTTGGGCCATAGGAATGTCAGCTGATTCCCAGAGTAGGGGATAACCAGGACTTACCTAATCTCAGAACTCTATAACCTGCTATTATCGCCTGTGAAGACCCAGGACTTCTTCTTAAATCCTGTTGCACAAATGTGTCAGAGAAAAAGGACAGCTGGGCCAGAATAACAGTACAACAGATACCCAGGTTCCATCCCCGACATTCCTTGAGCACTACCAGGAGTGATTCCTGAGTGGAGAACCAGGAGCAAATTCTGAGCAAAACACACACGCACACACACAAAAGAGAGAAAAGGGACATCCAAAGCATTACCTGAGTCCGTATCACCTCATATCCATCATTGCTTGGGTATGGGTGAGGAGACAGTTTCTGTGCCCATTTTAGGGATAGGGAAGCAGGAAACCTAAGTGGATCTGCCACCTGCAGGTATGTGGCCAAGGGAAACCCAGAGCCAGAACTCCCTTGGGACAGAGGAGCAGGTGATGGCAACCCCTTGCCATCCGGCCAAATGCAAGCACTGAAGCAGGCCCAACCTGTTAACTGTAGCCCAGCTTATGCTCTTTGCCCACCGCGCAGGTGAGGAACCAAGCCAGACCAGAGAAGTGCACCTAGGGAGAGGGGGTCAGAAGAGGTAGCAGGGGTGCAGGTGGGAGCCACGTGGGTACTGGATGTCGGTCCCCCCTCTGAGAGCCCAATGTGACCCACTCCTTCTCCCCAGGACTTCCTGCGCTGCGTCACCGCGGCCCTGATCTACTTCGCCATCTCCATCACAGCTGTCGCCAAATACTCAGATGGGGCTTCCAAAGTAGCTGGGGTGAGTAGCTGTCTTGGGGAGAAACCACACCCACCCCTCCTGATGCCCTAGACGCCCACTGAGACACCCGATTAGATTGGGGCTGGATCCTCTGTCCCTGCTGGACCCGAGTGAAAGCTTGAAACGTGGGTCCCTCTGGGCGATTCCCAAGTCCTATTAGAGATTTACCCCTGTTTATCAGTAATGGGAGTGCATGGTGCCTGCTTGTAAAGCAATTCATCCCACACAGAGGAGGATGAGATTGGAGTGACCTTAAGGGCCCCCTCCCCGGAACCTCCAAACTTAGCACAGCACCCCTGCCCGATTCTCACAGGTCTTCGGCTTCTTTGCCACTATCGTGTTTGCCATCGATTTCTACCTAATCTTTAATGAAGTGGCCAAATTCCTCAAACAGGGGGACTCTGCGGAGGAGAACACAACCAACAAGACAGAAGGTGGGTGCTGCCCTGTGGGTTTCTACCTGACCAAGCCCATAGCCCTATCCTATGGCTAAGGTGGCTGCCTGGGGCCCTGCCCTCCCTGAACGAAATTGGAGCTTCCTATCAGCCTAGGTACCAGGTGCTTTCATAGCCCTTCTCTCTTCACATAAAGCTGGAGCCCTGGGGATTCCAGGCTCAGCCCACAGTCTTCCCAGCTGAGTACGAACCCCTCTGGTAACACAGCTCCAGTGAGCCCAGGGCACTGCCACCCTTTCTATCTCCCTGCTTATGCCCCCTACTCATTCCCTTGCAGTGGCTTTGGCCAGAGTATTGAGGGTCAGAGGAGAGTGGGTGGTTTCAGGAACTTAAACTGACATTTTCATCGAGCACCACAAGCTCAAGCCGGGTTTGCCTTTTATTTCAAGGCATATGCAAGTGCTACTCTGGCCTTCACACATTGCTTCTCAGCATAGGATGGCTACTGAACCTGTGCACCTGATTCTAAAGAAGTGGAGGACTGAGTGCATGGCTTGTGTATGGGAGAACGGGCGTTTAATTCCCCAGCACCACATGGTTTCCTGAGCAGGAGCTGGCAATAGGCTCTGAGCACCACCAGGTGTGATGAAAAACTCCCTCCTCCAAAGAAACAAAGCTGACAAACAGCTGTTCTGACAGCATCACAGCCATGAGTTAGGCCTGGGTGGGTGCCCTGCTCTGCTTAATGGTCTCTGCCCAGAGGGGCCACAGAGACTGATTGGTTGGAAACATACAGGCCAGCTCTGCTGCTCCATAATCTCCAACCATCCCAATACCTGCCACCCCAAATAGACTTGAAACAGCTCAGTGCCACTGCTGGCTGATGGCCCCCAGCTGCTCCCTACATCTGAGCAAACAGGATGTTGGGTTCAGCTTTAAGCCTACCCAACCTGGGCCTCTGTTGGCCCCAGTCCTGATGTCACCTTCTGACCTCAAGCCCCTCCTGAGGCTACACCTTCTGCCCCGACGGAGCATAATCCAGATCAAATAAACCCTGAGTAAGCAGTGAGGCACCCAACCACATCCAGGTCTCTGTGGGAACAGAACCTAGAGCAGGCTGCAGTGTAAATAGACAGGTTGCTCTGAGGAAGAACTGCAGCAGTTGGGGGGTGAATGGGTGAGTGTTGCTGGATGTGTGGGAGTGCTGCAGAACTCCTTGGGGCAGGCCCATGGGTATGAGTGTTAAATGCCTGGGCTGGAGCAGAGGAATTTTCAGAGGTCCAACTCTGGGCTGGGAAGGCCCATTGGTGCTTGCTGTCTCCAGGTGGGGCCCAGACACTGTGAAAGGTAGGTGCAACTCTTTGCTAAGGGCCACTCAAACCAGCCCAACCGACATAAGGAAACTACTTCACCTGGTTCTGCTAAAAGGGAGGTTGACTTGGGACTGTTGGAGTGCAGGTCCAAAACACCTCTCTTCTTCTCGCTTTTCTTGTAGAGGACGACTCCGACTCTGACTCCGACTGAGGCCTGACCCAGCCTTGCAGCCTTTCACTCCTGCCCCACACCCGCCGGCCAGAGTGTGGCAGGGATCTTGTGTGTCAGAGGAAGCTCTGTGAGGGAAGCTATGGGGGAGCGGGCCTCCTCTCAGCCTCTACAGACATTTCTGAGCCCTGTGCCCCAAATCACTCTCCCCCACCCCCTGCTTAGCACTCTAACCATGCTGTGCAGGGCATCACAAATGCTCTGCCCTTTTCCTAACCTGTCCACAGAACTTAAGATCCTGTGACCTCTCTGTCAAAAACAAGCACAGGACAAACTGGGCCTGACCCCTCCCTTTCCCAAGAAAATATAGATACTTGGGATAGGGATGGGGGTTAGGCCAGGCCTCCTGTCAGCTCTGGGGGGCTTGTTGGCATTGCTCCCTCCCTCTGCACACTCAAAAATGAGCCTTATAAGATCCTTTAGTTCAAGGAACACTTTCTGCCTCACTCTCAAATCTTTGCCTTGTCATTGGGAGGCAGTACGTCTCAGCACCCAGAAGGGACCCCATCCCCTTAGAAACCACATCTCTGACAGGCCTGGGTCACTGGCTGCTCAAAGAGCAAGCAGCTCAGACCAACTGAGCATCTCTGGAGAGGAGGCCTAGTGGGGGGCTGGGCAGGCCCAGCCATGGCACCCTATTTCAGGGGTGCTGCCAGAGACAAGGAGGCGGGGGCGCACACCCAGACACAGAGCAGGGTTCCCGAGATACTCTGCTCTGAGGACAGTGCCTTTGTCTCTTCCGTTTTTATAACTTTTTGTATTATTTTTACTCAAACTCAGCTGTTTTTATATGACATTTTCTGTGAACCACTATAATGAATGAGCCGGAGTTCCTAACCCACTTTTTGGGTACATGTAACCTTTGTCCCCCTCCTGCATGAATGTCCTAACCTGAGAAAGAAAAGCTAAAATGAATTAAACCAGACTGATCAGCTGCTTGGATATGTGTGTTTGAGCACAGCTCCTCCCACTGAGCACAACATTGGTGGCCAGGGACCCCCCTCCATAAGACCTGAACACAGCAGGTTTCAGTGGTAATACCTAGTTCATAGTAGGCCTCCTATAGAGCCCTCTAAGTTATCTTCCCTGGGCCTGGACCCCCTTCCCTGCTGCCATCCATAGCGGCGTCCAAGCTACCAAAGCCTGGGAGGCCCCTGAGAACACAAGCTGGAGGCGCACAGGCCAAGAAAGCCACACAGGGGAATTCCTGCCCCTCCAAGGCTCCCTGTGACACTTGGGAACAGGGCACAGGGACTTGGAAGGGAGGCGAACCAGCCAAGGAAAGTGATGAGCACACAAGTCCATTTATTGAACAAGGACTTCGTGACAATTTAATACAATATTTATTAGCGATGAATGTTGAGAAAATTATTTTCCTCTACATACAAAAATACAGATTTGGACACAGAAAACAATCAGTACAAGTACCATGAAAAATTGGTCCTTCAAAGAAAACGGAGGTGGAGGGCAACTCAAGGCATTGTCTGCTATCAGGACAAATCAACAGGAGCTAAGGTTCGACCCCCGAGACTATGCCAAAGGGTCAAAGGTGAACTCGAGAGCCAGCCAGAGCCAAGTGGTGCTCAGGTCTCAGGCCGACCCAACAGACATCAACCCCTAATCAAGCCAGTGGAAGTCTTGCCTCGGCCGCCGCCATCCACCATCCTGTGAGTACAGACAAATGATCACATTGGCAGCATTACTGGTCACCAAACTGACTTCCCGGCCCATCACAAGGATAAAAGCTGCATGTCGGGGTTCAGTTCATCCCTTCCTTCATTCTGCAATGGCTCAGTCACCCCAGCATCTCCTAGACCATGTCCCACAGAGGTGGGGACACAGAAGGAGCTACTGAGGTTTTCTCTGGGTCTAGGTCCCAGGGGACTTCTCACAATAGAGGGGAATTTTGTTCAAGCTGAAAACCAGAAAGGGACTTCTGGGGAGGCAGCCCAGGTGGATCCTGGATGTCGACAAATGACATCCTGGGGTAGCCCACTCATAATGGGCCCAATGCCCTGAGGGAACCAAGGGAAGAGCAGTGGTCACAGGGCTTATCTGTTCTTCCTCAAATATGCAGCCACTCTCCTTTTTGGGGAGCCCTGGCACCCCATATAGAGCAAGTGGCTCCCAAAAGCCAGGGACAAAGCTACAGATCAACCATTATTTCACAGAAATATACTTTGACTCTCAGATTAGTTAAATAAGCAGAAACAAGATGCTGGGAGGAAACAGCAGAGAAAACAAGAATAACCAGGGTTGTCAGTTGCTTTGTTGCTACTTTTTTTTTCTTTTTCCTCTTTTCTCTCTTTAAAACTACCTAAGAAGTTTAAAGGGAAAATAGCCAGACCTCAAGACCAGCATCGCTGAAAGCAATAGTAAAGAACACAAGCCAAAATCATGCTACAAAAATAGTGTTATCTGCTTCAACTAAATGTACATCTTTTTTTTTTTCAGTTCCATGATTAACAAGTGCTTATGTGACACACGAAGGCACCAAGGTGAAGTGATTATTATCTATCTTAAGGGATACAAAGAATTATCTAAGTCTAGGAGAGGAAAGTACAGCCACTTATAATAATAAATAGGTTAGTGTTTTGCCATGGGTTCCTGAACCCCAAGAAACGTCAACATATACAAATAGTTTTGATCCCTCACATTCTCTTAGAGAATTGAATAAAATCAAGTTATGGAATGCAGAGCACTGGTTTTATCCACATCAGTTCACTGATCATGAGGCAGGGTTTGAAGACTCATATTGAAGAACAGTTTTTCAAGGGAAAAGGCAGGCCAGTCATGCCTGTAAGCTGAGCCAATATTGGGTCCATTCCAGCACCCTGGAACCAGTCTTCTGCCCCAGCTCCTTGGCTGGCCCATTCCTACCTGCAAAACCCCAATGTGACTTTCCCATGCCCACAGAGGGGTGTAGTGCAGAGTGTGGGAATCCATAAAACCAATATTGGGAAAGGCAGGGAAGCAGCAGGGTTCGTGGAGGGACGCGGCCATCAGACAGGCCTGAGCCTGCCTAGTGTGGTCACAAAGGCTCCTGTCTGCCACCTCGGGGATGAGATACAGTGACTCCCCCCTCTAGTTTCGTCCAGAGATTACTCCAATCTGATCATTTGGGGGTCTTGTTTTTGTTTTGTCTTGTTTTGTGTTTTGACTTTTTTCTAGGCCAGAGCCAGCAGTGCTCAGGGATTACTCCTGGCTCTCCAATCAGGGATCTCTCCTAGTGGACTCAGGGACCATATGTGGTGCCAGGAACAGGACCCAGGTCGGCTGTGTGCAAGGACCATTCATTCAGGCTCACCACTTGAATCCTGGGTTAGAACCCCTTCTTCCACGCCATCTGTTCTCCAAAACACACTTATGAAAAGATTTAGGGCCTCTCCCTAAACCCCACCACAAAGCTGATGAAGGTCCTCTAACACGAGTTCTTATAAATGAGTGACAGCACTCACTGAAGTCTCGCTACTTGCCCTGCTAAAAGGCTTTCATATTGTGCACCCCAAAGAATGTCCAGGTAGCAGGCAACATCAGATCTAGGAGTGACACAGTGAGACAACACCCACCCCTAGGGAAAAAGGTTTGCTCCAGGCCAATTGCTAAACTCAGTGGGTTGTAGGTCCTGGCCTCTCTCTACTATTGTTTTAAGAAAACCAGAAATGAGGGGTCAGAGCAGGGGGGAGGGGAGAGGGGAGGGAGAGAGGAAGGAAGGAACGAATGAACGAATGAACTGAACGAATGAACGAACCATTTGCTTCACACCTAGATGCTATTTACCAGGGGAAAGAAAGGCAAACAGAACCTTCATTTCCATTAGAAAATCCCACGGCTAGGTCTTGGTAGCACCATTTGTCTCAGGCCCTGGGTTCTATCCCAGGCACCACACATCCTGGACAGAAATTCTTCAGACAATTACTAAAGGTATTTTCTTTCACAATCAGTTTGGAAATGTCAAATATTTCAAATTATCATCTCAACCAGACAGTTCTTATGGCGTCCTCAAGCCATGGAGAACTATATGAATATTTTGGTTTTGTTTTGGGGCTACACCCAACAGTGCTCAGGAATCACTACTGGTAGAGCTCGGAGAACCATCTGGGGAGCCAGGGATTGAACCTGGGCTGGCTACATGGGAAGCAAGTGTTCAGTGTGCTGTACTGTTACTCCAGCTCAAGAAGCACATGTTTTAGTGGCAGGAAAGTAGTCAAGCAGAGGGCAGGTGGTGGCTGGCATGTCCTCCAATGGCAGCACCTTACCCTAAACCTGAGTATCCATCCAGTTCCCCAAATTCCCTCCTGGCTACTGGCAGAAGGTGGACCTACCCTTTAGCATTTAGTCTAGAGCTGATTCCAGAACCCAAGATCTAGCTTTTTTAAAGAGGATCACAATGATGACAAGTAGGTCACTAACATAATTTCAAGATTGCCCAGTCTAGGCATAGTGAGTGCTAATAGTAGCCTCCACATGCTGGCCATACATCCCCCCCATCCAAACCCCTCACCTGACTGGTCCTGAGTGTGGGTGCTGCTAAGAATGACCTGAACATGAATGAAAGCTCTGGAATCCAAAGTGTCTCAGGAGACACCACCACCCCCGATCTTGTACTGAGGGGCAGTGCCTGAAACAGTTAGCAGCTTTCTCTTTAGCCTGAGTCAATTGGCCATGCTTGGCCTAGATAGTGTCTTTGCCTTTTGTTATGTGTTGAATCTGCTTTCCTGGGAAGTCAGTGAGCAGAAAGAGAAGGGCAACCAGGCCTCAGCACAGGGTATTTGTGCTAGCTCTATTTTTTTTGCAAGGGGATAGATAGTATGGGGGTGTCATGGCTACCCAGAATCACACCACCAGCCACAGCTGGTCTCCCCACACCACTATTAAAGAGGTTCAGGGATTCAGACAGAGATAGATCAATGTGGTCACTTCTTCAGAAAGAGGAAAGGGGAGGGCTTCCTTCCCAACTGCACGAGAGTCTGCAGGGAGAGAAGCTGGGGGACTGAGCTGAGCACATGCTTAGCCTGCAGAAGGCCTAGGTTCAAACCCTGGTGCTGCATGCCGTCTCCCCAACACTGCTGGGAGTGAACCTTGAACATTAACTGCCCCCTCAAAAAAAAAAAAAAGATGCAACTCTAGGAGCACCCGGGACAGGCAAGAACGGATGAAGGAGCTGTTCCAGATTTGCTTACTGCACGCAAGAGTTCACAGATGTCTTGTCTCCTTAAAGATTACAGTCTTGGCTCAAGACTGACTCACCAAGAGAGTTTTGCAGGAAGAGAGAAATGCAAACTAAACTAGGTGGCAATGTTGGCAAGAGTCACAGAGTCTTTCCAGAAACATCCAACACAGGTGGAGGCCAGACACTCCATGGATACCCACTGGCATGAGTCTTCCAGCAGAGGGCAGTTGGCTACTTCAGCACTAGAAGTGTGTGTACATGCATGCAGAAGGTGTGGATATGTATAGAAGGCATGGGTGTGTAGAAGGATATGTATGCATGTGTGTACAGAGGGGTGTGTGTATGTAGAGGGGTGTATATATGTAAGTAGAGAGGGGTATATGTGTGTAGAGGAGTGTGTTATATGTTGTGCACATGTGTGTGTGTATACAGGGATATTGTCTGCTTCCCCAGCCAAACCCCTGAGGCCAGCCTGGGTTCGGCACCTATTTCCTTTGCCTAGAGTCAGACTTCTCCGAGGAGAGTCCATCTGACCCTGCCTTTGCCCTTCCCCTCCTGTGGTGGGTCAGCAGCAAGCATGGCTGTGAGCTAGATGAAAGGGAAACAGTGTCTCCCTCCATGCCTTTAACCCACAGGAACAGAGGAAAAAAAGAGAACTGGCGGGGAAAACACCACATCAACCAAGCCGGAGCCAAAATCAACTCGCTGTAGAGACATCAGCATCTGCGTCCGTCTAAAACCGCAAATGCTTGAGGGTTTTGCCCAGACCATGCCCAGAAACAAATTAACACACACACAGCCACGGTACTTCTCTTCCCCTCTGGCACCAATGAAGGGAGCTGAGGTCAGCCCACTAGGAAAATGGAGAAACACGTAGGTTGTGTCAGCCTTTCAGTAGTCCAAACCACGTGAATTTCAGTCTGCACTGGAATGACAAATGGCAAAAATAGGCTTCCTTCAATTAACAAAAAAAAACAAAAAAAACAAAAAACAAAAAAAACAAAAAAAAAGTTTAAAGTCCTTTTAAGCGCCTCAAATCTTAAATGTCTTGTTTGTACACAATGACAACAGAACCATACCAATCACCACAGACAACAGTACTCCCTTCATCATCTCTCCTTGGTAAACCACCATCTATGAGGAAGACAACATGGCTGCTTGGTGTCAACATGGTAGCCCCTTGCCACAATCAGGAGAGACCAAATGGGTGCCTTCCAGTTATGGTAGGAGCTAATTAAATATCAAGGACTATGTTTACAAAAACCATGAGAGAGCTTACAGCACAAAGGATATTAAATAGTTACAAGGGCATAAATAATTCCAAAGATTATAACTAAGACGCAGCTGACTCCTGGGTCACTCTGCGGCCTAAGATGGCGCCATTTCTTGTCGTCCTCAGCATTTTGTTTCCATGGGCTTCAGAACTACTTCTGGCAGCCCACAACAAGTCCCGGTGGAAAGGGAGATGGGGATGCAGATGGGCATGAGGCCCGAAGACTTCTTCACACCAGATGATAAACTGGTTTCACTAAAAAGACTTGGGGAAACTTGGGCAGCAATCCGGGCCTAAGTGGTTTTTGGGTGCTTTTAATTTTTTTTTTCAGTCTCAATTCAAAGGCGGCTCTTAATGGAGGCTGAGTAATATGATTCCCGGCAGATTTCTGATAAAGTTCAGGGTGGTCCCTTCCAGTGGGCCCCATTAACTGCAAACCTGAGTCTTTGTGACCCTGTGTTTGACTAGAACTCTCAGAAGGAGGGAGAGAAGCCCAACATGATCTATGCAACAAATACAAAATAAATACACCAAATGAACCAATAAAATCCAAATCCCACCTGCTTTTCAAAAATAGTTCCATATTCCCTAAGGCCCACATTTCAGGGCATTATTCATCCTGCCTCACAAAAGCCCTGGAGGAACGTTCTGTCACACTCACTGGGGACAGGTCTGAGAGCTGGGAGCTTGGAAGCAGGGAGCTAAACCAAGCTGGGTTGCACCAGAAACCATAGCTTCTCCCAGAATTTGAACACATGACCTAGGGTTCTGCCCTGGAAAGGAACAGCAACAAAACCTGAATTGTATCAGATGTTGGGAGCAAGGAGCTAAACCTTAATTCCCAACCATCAGAGGTCACTCAAGTTATCATTTCCCATGGAATTCCTATGTCACCTGATCAACTCCCACCACCCACACGGATCAGACACAGCTCTGTTATGAAGAAGGGAATGCCCATAGGCAGAGATGGGCACTTCCTGACTCCCATCCCCTACATGTCCACTCATTCACGTTCTCTGTCCTGATACAACATGATGAAAACCTGTTAAGGGTCAAAAGAAT
>PVKC010018206.1:0-19772 GCA_004027635.1 Crocidura indochinensis
GAATTCCTTACAATTGTAGGGGACAGGCCATTGTAGAAAGGACTCACAGAACCTTAAAAACTCAATTGCAAAAAAACTAGAAAAAGAGGTTTACCACCAATGGATTTGCTATCTTTGACTCTTATCACACTAAACTTAAACTTACCCCAAGGGGAAAGTTACACTGCAGCAGAAAGACATTTTAAAGAAGATAATCAGAGACAAGAAATAACCCATAAACCTATCTGGATCAAGGAGGATGAAAAATGGATGGCTGGATATCTTCTCCTGAGAGGAGGGAGTTATGCCTATATTTCTACAAATGACAACCCACCCAAGAAATTTTGGGTTCCATTATGCCTTGTTAGAAATCGGGCTAGCACAAATGATCAGGTTCAGACTATAAACTCCCCTTCAGATCAAAAACAGAATACTCAAGACACTAACAACAGTACTATTGCTGAGGTCTCTGGGACAGGGAACAAGGATCTAGCTGTCACACATCATACATTGAGGGAGAGTGATGGTAGTGACAAACCCTTATGCTCCGAAATGCAAAAGGAAAGACAGGAACCTGTCTTAACCGGGCTCCAAAATATAGGAAGCTCTTGCTACAGGGACTCAATATTGCAATACTTGTATAATATTTCAGACTTGACTCAGTATTTTCTTCAAGACCATTATAAAAAGGATATTAACAAGAATAAAAGCCTCCCGCCTTCCACAAATGCTTGCTTTTTTCCCCAGAATCAGGCACCACCCAATGGTCAAAGCAGAATCAAGTACCATCCTAGGGTAGGGGCAGAATGCCAGGTCACACTCTAGGGTACGGCACAATCACATATCAGGGTAGGGTTAGTAGCATAATAATGTTTATGTACACAACAGCCAATATAAACAAACTACAAACAAACAAAGAGTGATTCCTGGGTGTTGATCCAGGAGTAAACTCACCAGATTTGGCAAAAAAAAAAAAATTTAAAACACAAAAACCACTCTAATACTACTTTCACTCTGTCTTCTCATATGACTTTGGTAATATTGGAGGCAAAGACTCAGATTCTTGACCTCAAGCAGTTGAGAAGGACAGCAAGGAACTTGAGATCAAGTAGCCAAATTCAGAAAAGATGGTATTTAGGGCATAGAAAAAGAATACAAGGAAACTCTCAAACTATGGGAGCAGTCACCTAAAGAAGATCCCAGAAGAGGCATAGATCTTTCCCATTTTATACCCTTTTAATAGAGGGTGGGTGAACATTTCTAGAATAAGTTCTAAGAATGTGAACATCTAACACAGGGAAGAGGGGGATCCTGAGGTGATTGGCAACTGAAACCTAGATAATCCTCCCCAACTCCACCCAACACAGGTCTAAATCATAGAAACATCAAGTATTAATTACTTAGGTCACATTCTCACATTGCATACCTATGATTCCTGTCTTTGGGCCCTATCCCTAAACTTGCCCCCAAACTTCCCCCAATGTCCCTATCATTGGAAATCAACTAACAGCCAAAAAATGGTTTGGTTATATTTGAGTCACTAATTGCAAAGTGATACTCATTTTAATGCATTACCAAACATTCTAAATACAACAGTGTCTTCATTTTTCCGACTCTAGTTTTTAACCATTATAAACACAAATCTCTCGTGATTTGATAAAGGGACAAGAAATACAAAATGGAGAATTCAGAGCCCTTCAACAAGTGACATAGGAAAAACTGACCAACTACATGCAAAAAAGTGAAATTAGATCTCTAATGCAGAATAAAAAATCAAATCAGGGGCCCCGGAGATAGCATGGAGGTAAAGCGTTTACCTTTCATTCAAAAGGTCATCAGTTCGAGTCCCGGTGCCCCATATGGTCCCCTGTGCCTGCCAGGAGCAATTTCTGAGCATGGAGCCAGGAGTAACCCCTGAGTACTGCCAGGTGTGACCCAAAAACCAAAAAAAAAAATCAAATCAAAATGAATTAAAGACCTTGATAGCAGACCTACAACCACAGGGTACAAAGTACATAGAAGAAAACTTCGGCAGAATTTGCCATGACAGTGAAGCTAAAGGCAATTTCAAAGATAAAACACCATTGGACAAGCAAGTGAAATCAAAGATAGACAAATAGGACTACATTAAACTGAGAAGCTTCTATTCTTCAAAGATAATGGTTACTGGAATACAAAGACTGCCCACAAAGAGGAAGAAATTATTCACGCAAGACTCATCTGATAAAGGTAATAACTAAGATATAGAAGGCTCTAGTAAAGATTAACAGGAAAAATTCTAACTCCTTCCAAAAAGTGGGAAATAGAGATGAACAGAAAATTCCTCAAAGAAGAAATACAGGTGGCCAAATGGGATATGGGGGCTGGGGGAACTCCACATTCTTAATAATCAGGGATTTTGCAAATCAAAACTACAATAAGATATCCTGGCATGGATGGAGACAAAAAGGGCTTCTCATTTGCTGCTGGTGGGAAGGTCTACTGGTCCAGCCTTTTTGGAAAACAGTATGGATATTCCTCATATTAGAAATTGAGTCCATATAATCCAGCAATACCACTTTTAGGAATATACCAAATGAGCCGAAAAACTCTATGCAGAGAAGGACTCTGCACTACTTTCTGTTTTGGTTTTGTTCTGTTTTTGTTTGGGGGTGTTCAGTACCTGGTGGTATTCAGGGATTACTCTTGGCTCTATGCTCAGAAATCGCTACTGACAGGCTCAGGGAACCTTAAGGGCTGTTGGGATCGAAGCTAATTCCATCTCAAGTTGGCAGCTGCAAGGCAAACACCCTACTGCTTTGCTATCACTCCAGTCCCATGCACTACTCTATACATTGCAGCACTATTCACAATGACCAAAATCTAACAACCCACGAGTCTGAGAACAAATGTCTGGTTAAAGAAACTGTGGTACATTTATACAATGAAATACTATGAAGTTGTTAGGAAACTTAAGTCACAAAATTTGCTTAAACATGAATGGATATGGAGAGTATTATGCTGAGGAAAATGAGTCAGAGAAAGAGGCTTAGGCATGGAATAATCTCATATATTTGTGAGATACAAAATCTCCTTGTGATATATCATTATGTGATTAATCACACCAAAATCTAGAGTTTTTTTTTAAGAAAAACTTTTATTTGACATAATTTATTCATCAGGAATCAGCTAAATGCTTGCTGACTTACTTTTTGTTTCTGCCACATTGACTGTCTACTCTTACTCCTGCTTCTGCACTCTGGAATAATTCTGGGAGAGGTGTAGAGGTATTGTGAGTAGTGCCAAGAATCAAACCCAAGTTGGCTGTAAGCAAGGTAAAGCCCAGCTGCTCTATCTCTCTAGCCTGATGCTTCATCACTTCAATGTGATTCTTTAGCACAAATGTTATACAAATCTTATACCTATATGTGATGTGTTCGTGCAACAGAGAAATACTTTTGGATCTCATTAAATAAATGTGTCAATAAAAAGTGACAGCATTGACTAGTATCACCATCCTCCCATTTGACATCCATTCAAAAACATCCCTATTTGACCAAAAAGAAATTAGAACTGGTTTGAGTGATTTGAGGGGGGGAGCTATTTCTTATGGGATGGTTAGTGGGCCACACACAGAAATGCTCAGGAAACACTCCTGATAGGGTCATGAGATGACACAGTGTGCTGGGAATAGATACTGGGTGGGCAGCGTACAAGACAAATGTCCTAGCCTTTTATCACTGTATTCTCACTGCTGCCCTTACATTGAAATTTTTATTTTTCATTGTGTCAGTCAATGTGGAAATAATACGAGAAATATAGAATTGAAAACAGTGCTCCAGGACCTCCAGACATTAAATAAATGGCTCTTTTGGGAAGTCAGTGGGTAAACCTTACCTAAGATAAGATGATAATGTGTATATATGGCTCACTTGAAGACAGAGTCAGGAACTGACAGGTAAGTACAGTTATGTTATTCAAATGCATCAAGTTGAAAGCAAGATATTTGGAGATAACATTTGGACAACTATGCTGAGAGTTATTTATACCATAATGAAGCATAGCTATCACATTAATATAGTAAACTACAGATTTTATTGTGATGTTTCTTATATTAGAGAATAAAGGAAACTACAAAGTGAGTGCAAGATGCCATTTAAGTGGAAATCTAAACAAAGAAATTATAAAAATCAACCCCCCAAAATATCACAATATGTGATGGATATAACTTATGGAAATTTTTCTATACTCATTCAATTATATGATAATTTGATTGGGCCATACCTGACCCTTACTCAGGGATCTCTCCTGTCACTGCTTAGGAAACCAAAAGTAGTGCCAGGATTCAAACCAGAGTCCACAGCCTTCTAAGTAAGTGCTTTGACCCTTATCCAGGCCCCAATGCTAATTTTCTTAGCCTAAATCTCTAGCTCGGGTCTAGCGACCTTTTGCCTCAATGCTGGTGTACAGTGACAACCCAAGAGCTACCATATATGGATAAGAAGCTCAATGCATCAAGTGCTGTCTGCCACATTGGGCCTTTCCTTCCAGTAAGATATATTACTTTCCCATTATATAATACATATGGGGCCAGAACGATAGTGCAGCAATATGGCATTTGCCTTGCACGTGGCTGACCCGGATGGACCTCGCTTTGATCCCCAGTTTTCGTATGGTTCCTCAAACAAGGAGCAATTCTTGAGTGCATAGCCAGAAATAACCTCTGAGCATAACCGGGTGTGACCCAAAAACAAAACCAACATAAATACTTATGGACTCAATTCAAAATAACAATATATCTAAGAACAATGAAAATAATTGGAAGCTGTGGCCAGCGAGGTGGTGCTAGAGGTAAGGTGTCTGCCTTGCAAGCGCTAGCCAAGGAAAAATTGTGACCCCGGTTTGATCCCCCGGCATCCCATATGGTCCCCCCAAGCCAGGGGCAATTTCTGAGCCTTAGCCAGGAGTAACCCCTGAGCATCAAACAGGTGTGACCCAAAAACCAAAATAATAATAATAATAATAATAATAATTGGTGTTATGATTTAGCTGCCGATTGATACATAACTAGAGATTTCAGAAAGAACAAAAAACCACATCAAGTACAGTTATAGCCAATACTTAGCATTCAAACAAATAAAAAATACAGGAGCAGAGGCTCCTTTCACATTTTACTTCAAAGATACTCAACAATATCAACTCTATGCTCAGACCATGATGAACAATTGTTGACTTTATAAATGAATCAGATGATGTGCATACTAGATTCTATCACCAGTAGACTGGATTATAGCCACCTGAAAATTCCAAGGGAAGTTTTTACATACAGAACTCACATATTAATGTACAGTTAAATCAATCAACAGTACAATTAAAGGTGCAGTTAAAGTAATATATAGTAAAAATCATTCTGTGTTAAGAAAAAGATGGGAATTAGCTCTCCCTATGATAGTGGACACCAGTTCAACCAAGGTTCATGAAGAATATTCCTTTCTCAAGGAATACTTTATCATCTTGCAAATTGATTGTGCAGTCGGTCACAATAGACATCATTCCAGCCCCATTTATTATCACGAAGCTGTAATGTAACACATGTAATGTAACACCACTGGGTTCACCTGGGAGCCAGTACCTGAAAGAGAACAAAATAAACATGTTGCTTGGAAAAGAGGTGTTGAGGGAAGGGCTATTGTGGAACTGTCCGAGTGTCAGGTCAGAGACACAAAAACCATCTCTCCACGACCAGCAGGATTCTTCCATCTGTCATTGCTATTTCTCTTGAAAGCTGTGCTGGCATCACCTAGTGTTATACCATCTCATTTTCTTATACACCCTACTTGCAGACTCAAAGGCTTCCTTCTTTTTGTCCTTTCATGTGTTCTATTTGCAGGACACTGTCACCCTAATGGGCTCCCTTCAGTCATAAACAGTCTCCCCTGGGTACAATGGTCAAAGAACAGCAGGTCCTCCTGCAGCATCAGTTAAAACATTGATGGCACACAAAAGAACTCTAGCCAGGACCACTATCTGCATGGAGACTGAACATTCTCTCCATATCTATGTGCATCAGCTTTGAGAGTGCCTGATTTCCTCCCAAAAGCTCAAAGATGTGCATGTTATGTTAGGGATGTGTTGTAAGTGGGTAAATAGGGAGGGGGGGTTGTGTGTCTGCATGTTTGTGTGTGAGTTTAAATATTTCCTGCAATGAAAGAGGTATCCTGTCCAGTATGTTACCCATCTTGTACTCCAACCACTCACAATGCTGAATAGGAACAAAGAGATTGGACAATACCAAATGATGAACTAACACAAATGAATTCTTGGGTATTTTTTGGGTTTTTTTTTTTTGGTGTTTCATTGGTTTTTGGTTTTGGGGACATACCCGGCAGCAAACAGGTGTTACTCCTGATTCTGTCCTCAGAAATCACTCCTGGAAAGCTCAGAGGACCATATGGGATGCTTGGGATTGAACCCAGGTCTGTCCTGGTCAGCTGCATACAAGGCAAACACCCTATTGCTGTGCCATCACTCCCGTCCCACAAATGAATTCTTTTTTTTAATATATTTTATTTTAACACCTTAATTACATACATAATTGTGTTTGGGTTTCAGTCATGTAAAGAACACCACCCATCACCAATGCAACATTCCCATCACCATTGTCCCAAATCTCCCTCCTCCCACCCACCCCCCGCCTGGACTCTGGACAGGCTCTCCATTTCCCTCATATATTCTCATTATTAGGACAGTTCAAAATGTAGTTATTTCTCTAACTAAACTCATCACTAATTGTGGTGAGCTTCATGAGGTGAGCTGGAACTTCCAGCTCTTTTCTCTTTTGTGTCTGAAAATTATTGTTATTTCAAGAATGTCTTTCACACGAATGAATTCTTAATATTAAAAATGTTTGGAGTTCTGGGTCAGAGCGACAACAGCAAGTAAGGTTCAGGTCTTGCACATGGCCAAAATAGACTTCAATCCTCAGTATTCCCACCACTAGGAGTATCACTCTTGGCCCTATATGAGTTTTTAATTTAAATGTTTGATTCTGTTTTTATGGCCTAACTACCTCATGAACCTGACTCTTCTCTATACTCTTAACTTAAGATGATACTGATTTTCCTATATGTCATCTTTCTTAAAGTACAATTTCCAGTTATATGAACCTGACATTTATTAAGGAAAATTTATTAAGAACTTAGAGCTGTGAGATTTTTTTGTATATGATGCTTTTAGGTTTGAAAGAACTACACTGAAATTCTAAATCTAATCTTATCCATGAGCTCACACCTAACAACTAGAGACGAGACCAAAGGTCTCCAGAATTATTTGGCCATTTTCCCATTTACAACAACAAAAAAAGGCTGAGGATTCAGAGAAATAGCCAGCATGTAAGGTTCTCTTGCCTTGCACACAGCAAGGTCAAGTTTTGCCAGGAATAAGCCCTGAGTGCAGAGCCAAGCGTAAGACCTGAGCACCACCTTTAGTGGTACAAAAAAATAAAACACTAACAAAATAAAAGTCAATCGGCAAACTCTTGAAACTTCTTCCAACTTTTAAAAGAAAACCAGTTGTGTTCTCAAGTACCACATCACTGTCCTGTGGGTGTATCACCACACTGGAAAACACTAGATTGGAAGTCCAATATATCTCAGACAGTAAAGATTGGTTCCAAGAGGGTAACGCACCCAAAATACTAAGAATTTTAAAGGAGTTACAAAAATTGAAGCATAAGACTCTAAGAATTTAGCTGATTTAATAAAACTGATATCAAACCTAAATAATTAGTTATACTATCTAATGAAACTTTTAATTTAAATATATAAATGCAATGATTTGTCATTGAAAAGCCATGATATGGATGCCACGATGCAACAGATCCCTAAAGTCTCTAATCTCAGTTCCTTCGTTCTACAGTGATAAAAATAAAATGTGTCTCATAGATTTCTTTGTAAGATTAAGTGATAACAAAATATTCCTTTGTGCCCAAAGTGAAAAGTACAGAGACCTCTTACAATCACTGGTAGTTGAAATGCCCTACAATCCTGCATGATCCAGAACCTACCTTTCCTTTAGCTCTGTACTCACGAGATACTTGTGTTATATGGTGTCTTATCCACCCATTGCCAGTGACTATTCTCCTGTGGCATTGACAAACCTATATAATAAGTTTTTTCATTCAGAATCTTGGTGATGAAATCCTGAGGGAAGAAACCAAGAAATGACAGCATTTAGAGTATTAGTATTGAATGTGGTTGAACAAGAACAAAGTTCTCTCACTGAGCACCACAGAATCAAGGACACAGCTTATGAGCACAGTGTCTAATTTAGACCATGTGAGCTGATATGACAAATAGCTCATATATAACAGGAAAGTATTTCTGACAGGCCTGGAGGTAGGAATTACCAGTAATGTACAGCACATGTGTAACCTTATTGTCTAGTTCTTAGTCAGAGCCTTGATTTGTCCTCACACCATGCAAAGGATGAGGTGGTTGTGTGGAATCTCTTTTCAATTTCACTATTCCATGCATGATGCCACTGACATTCTCACATCAGCCTCTTCCCAAAGCCCACTTCCTAATACCTTCACCTTTGGAAGCAAGGATTCAACATATGGATTAAAAGGAGACACCAACACTGAAAACGTAGCACTAATCAGCATACATGGAAGCAAATTCTACATGTAACCAGCAGTGAATGGACAGAATATTCCAGTTTTAGATACTCATATTCACTTCCCTGATTCTCATTACTAAGAGGTAGGAAGTTACAGAGTAGTAGAAAAATTTTTTGCAAATTGAATTATTTTACTTTCATCATTTCACAAATATTTTAACTCCATTTTTTTTCTTTAGGAACTTGCATGTTGTTACTAAGGGGTCAATCCAGGGTGTGCTTAGTTAACTATTCAGTGCCAGGGATGAGACCTGGGAACTCCTGCAAGCTACACATGTGCTTCAGTTTTTGAGTCACCTTCCAGTTTACCTTCATTTTTTTCTTTTTTTAATGCTTTCAATTTTTTTCTTTTTAGTTGAATCACCAATAAGAGAATAAGTTAGGAGTAGCTGAAGATGGTGTGTAATTAAACTACTTACATACTTATTCCCATCAATTTTACTGAATCATCATTGATTCTGTTACAAAGTTGTTCATACTTGAGTTTCAGTCATACAATGTCCAACATCTATCCCTTCATCAGTGCAAAATTCATGTCACTAATGTCCCAGTTTCCCTCCTGGTTCCTAACTACCTCCGCCATACCTGCTCTATCACAGATGTCTTTCTTCTCTTTTTCTCTCTCATTCTCTCCATTTTCCTTTTTATTCTTAGTAGACAGTGTGGTTTGCAACACTGTCACGTAAGTGGTACCATGCATACCACATTATTTTCTTTTGGCACCCAGATCATGTCCAGAGGTATCATTTCCAACTATCATGTCATAGTGGCCCCTTCTCTGTCTTAACTGCACACCCCCGCTCTTTGTGGCAAGTTCATACCTTGGCCCAGGCCTCCTGGCCTTCGCATCTATTTTCTTTAAGTATTCTTACCACACTACCTCTCTTTTCTTATATCCCATAAATGAATATGATCATTCTATTTCACTTCTTCTCCCTCTGTGCCATTTCTTTCAGTATAATAGTTTTCTTACCCATCATCTAGAATCAAATTTCATGACTTCACTTTTTTTGGGGGGAAGGTTACACTTGGCTGTGTTCAGAAATTACTCCTGGCTCTTTGCTTAGAAATTGCTCCTGATAAGCTCAGGGGACCATAAGGGATGCCAGGAATCAAACCACCGAAATTGTACCACCAGAAATCAAACCACTATCTGGCATGGGTTCACCACTTACAAAGCAAATGTCCTACTACTGTGCTATCTCTCCAGACCCATGATTTGACTTTTCCTAACAGTTGACCTACCTTCCTTTCTGAATGTTGCCTATGATTCCTCATGATTGACTTCCAACCCTATTTGACTTAATATACCTCCTCCACTAAGTGGTTCATAATTTTCCAATACTTACATGTTGAAATAACAAATAATATTTACTATTTGACTTGTTTTTCAATTTTGAAAATCTGATTATTATTCCCAAATAATAATGGTATTTGTCCTTCCATTCCACTACCTCAGATTGTATTACAAATTTCCCCAATTTATAGCAAGGGGATAATTTAGGAGTAGCTAAAGATGGTGTGGAATTCAAAGACTTAGATATTTATTCCCATCAACTTTACTGAATCAACATCAATCATTAACTATGAAAACCTTCCAGGTTACAACAACGGGGAAAAACCGACAAGACTGTGACTCCAACATCAGCTAGAAAGTACCTGCTCCTCCTTGCTATTGATCACCAGTAAGTGAGCCTGCATTTCTTCACAATTCTTTTTACTCTTCTCCCAAGTTGTTGCTTCACTAGCCGGTGAGGTGGCGCTAGAGGTAAGGTGTCTGCCTTGCAAGCGCCAACAATGTCCCATATGGTCCCCCAAGTCAGGAGTGATTTCTGAGCGCATAGACAGGAGTAACCCCTGAGCATCAAACAGGTGTGGCCCAAAAACCAAAAAGAAGGGGGGGGGAGGTTAATAGCTAAGATATAGAGGGCTCTGGTAGAGATTAACAGGAAAAAATTCTAATTCCATCCAAAAAGTGGGAAATAGAGATGAACAGAAAATTCCTCAAAGAAATACAGGTGGTCAAATGGGATATGGGGTGGAGGGGCTCCACATTCTTAATAACAGGGATTTTGCAAATAAAAACTACAATAAGATATCCTCTCCAAGCACAAACAAAGACTGTCACATCATGAAGAACAAGAACAACCAATGCTGGCACAGATGGTGACAAAAAGAGATTCACATTCACTGCTGGTGAGAAGGTCTACTGGTCCAGCCTTTTTGGAAAACAGTATGGATATTCCTCAAAAATTAGAAATTGACCCTCCATATAACCCAGAAATAGCACTCCTGGGAATATAACATACGAGCCCTAAAACTCTATGCAGAACTCTGTTCTGTTTTTGTTCTGTTTTTGTTGGGGGTTCAGTACCTGGTGGTGTTCAGGTATTACTCTTGACTCTGTGCTCAGAAATTGCTAGTGGTAGGCTCAGGGGACCATATGGGATGTTGGGGATCAAACCCGATTCCATCTCAAGTTGGCAGCAGCAAAGCAAATGCCCTACTGCTTTGCTATCACTCTGGCCCCATGGCTTTGTATTACTCTAACCCTATGCACTATTCTATACATTGCAGCACTATTCACAGTGGCCAAAATCTGTAACAACCCAAATGCCTGAGAACAAATGTTTGGATAAAGAAACTGTGGTACATTTTTTAAAAATATTTTTTATTTAAGTAACATGATCATGGTTGGGTTACAGTCACAAACAGAACAACACCCCCTTCACCAGTGTAACATTCCTCCCTCCCCCCCTTCCTATACCTTCCTTGCCTGTATTCGAGAAAGGCATTCTACTACAGTTATTTGTTTTTAAGTTCAGTAAATTGTATTTTTTTTTAAGGATAAAAGGGGCCGGGTGGTGGCGCTGGATGTAAGGTGCCTGCCTTGCCTGCGCTAGCCTAGGATGAACCACGGCTCGATCTCCCGGTTTCTCATATGGTCCCCCAAGCCAGAAGTGACTTCTGAGCGCATAGACAGGAGTAATCCCTGAGCGTCACTGGGTGTGACCCAAAAACAAAAACAAAACAAAAAAAAGGATAAGAGTAAAAAAATATAGTAAAGGTGTGATAGTGGCAATCGCCATTGTTTTCATAGGTCCAGAAAAATATGGAGAAAATGGAAAAAAAATCCTTGGCCTGATTACAAAAAGGCCTCACCCCAGAAGTTTATTGGCATAAGATCAACTCTGTGTTCCAGGCATACCAGTCTGTCCAACCCAAGTCATTCTCCGTGGTCCTGGTGAAACTTTTTCACATTTTAGCTATTGTTGGTATCAGGTTTAAAGATATTTAAAGATTCTGGATTCTGTGCATTTCTTTCATCAATGTCAGGCTGATGTGGAGCATCCTCTAGTTTCAGCATACCATTAAATGTGAAGAGATCTGCCCTGTAAGCAGGCTGTTGCTGAGTCGTCTGGGTGTTGAGAGCACTCTTTGGAGAAAGTCAATGCCAAAGCAGTGGTAGGTCTTCCCTGGTAGAGGCTTGGATCCTGGTAATGTTATAGACAACTGTGTTTGTATCCATAGATAGTATCCATTGTTCAGGTGTGTGTGGGCGATGCCCATTCTTCTAAAGCCTAAGCCAAATCATTATGCCAATGTTCAAAACTGTGGTACATATATGCAATGAAATACTATGAAGTTGTTAGGAAAATTAAGTCACAAAATTTGCTTAAACATAGATGAATTTTTTTTTTTTTGGTTTTTGGGCCACACCTGTTTGATGCTCAGGGGTTACTCCTGGCTATGCACTCAGAAATCGCTCCTGGCTTGGGGGCCATATGGGATGCAGGGGGATCGAACCATGGTTCATCCTAGGCTATCACAGGCAAGGCAGGCACCTTACGTCCAGAGCCACCACCCGGCCCCTATACATAGAATCTATGAATAGAGAGAGTATTATGCTGAGAAAAATGAGTCAGAGGGAGAGGATTATGCATGGAAAGATTCTATGTATTTGTGGGATACGAAATCTCCTCATGGTATATTATTAATAATAAACCACACCAAAACCTAGTGTTTTAAAAAGCAACTTTTATTTGACATGATTTATTCATTGGGAATCAGATAAATGCTTGCTGACTTGCTTTTGTGTTTGGGCCACATCAGCTGTGTTCTAGTCTTCTCCTGGTTCTGCACTCTGGAATAATTCCTGGAGAGGTGTGGAGGGATTGTAAATGGTGCCAGGGATCAAACCCAGTATGGCTGCATGCAAGACATAAGCCCAGCTGCTCTATCTCTCTGGTCTGATGCTTCATCACTTTAATGTAATTCTTTAGCACAAATGTTATACAAATCTATACCTACATGTGATGTGCACATGCAACAGAGAAATACTTTTGCAAATAGACTGGATTTCATTAAGTAAATGTGTCATGGAAAAGTGACAGCACTGACTAGTACCACCAGCCTCCATTTGACTTCCATTCAAAAACACCCCTATTTAACCAAAAAGAAATTATAACTGGTTTGAGTGATTTGGGGGGGGGGAATTGTTTCTTAAGGGAGGGTTAGTGGGCCACACACTGAAATGCTCATGGATCATTCCTGGCAGTCATGAGATGACACAGTGTACAGAGCATAAATACTGGGTGGGCAGCATACAAGATAAATGTCCTACCCTTTTATCACAGTTATATCACTGTTGCTCTTACATTGAAATTTCTATTTTATAGAAATCAACCCCCCAAAATATCACAATATGTGATGGATATAACTTATGGAAATTTTTCTATACTAATTTAATTATATTATAATTTGGTTGGGGCACACCTAACCCTACTCAGGGATCTTTCCTGTCACTGCTTGGGAAATCAAATGTAGTGCCAGGATTCAAACCAGGGTCCACAGCCTTCAAAGTAAGTGCTTTGACCCTTATCCAGGCCCAAATGCTAATTTTCTTTACCTAAATCTCCAGCTCAGGTCTAGTGTCCTTTTGCCTCAATGCTGGTGTTCAGTGACAACCCAAGAGCTAGCAGAATGGTTAAGAAGCCCAATGCACCAAGTGCTGTCACATTGGGCTTTATTTTCCACTTAAGATATATTACTTTCCAATTAAAAAATACATATGAGAGCCCGGAGAGATAGCATGGAGGTAAGGCATTTGCCTTGCATGCAGAAGGATGGTAGTTCAAATCCCGGCATCCCATATGATCCCCTAAGCCTGCCAGGAGTGATTTCTGAATGTAGAGCCAGGTGGAACCCCTAAGCACTGCCGGGTGTGACCCAAAAACCAAAAACAATAAAATAATAATAATAATAAAATACATATGAGAGGCAAGAGTAATAGGACATTTGTCTTGCACGTGCCTGACCCAGGACAAACCTTGGTTTGATCCCCGGTATCCTATATGGTCCTCCAAGCCAGGAGCGATTTCTCAGCGCATAACCAGATATAACCCCAGAGCATCAACGGGCGTGGCCCAAAAACAAAACAAAAACACATATGAGCTCCATCCAAAATAACAATATTTCTAAGAACAATAAAAATAATTGAATGCTATGATTGATCCAAAAATAGAAATTTCAGAAAGACTAAAGAGCCACACCAAGTAAGTAGTTATAGCCAAAACTTAGCATTCAAACAAATAAAAAGTACAGGAGCAGAGGCTCCCTTCACATTTTTCTTCAAAGATACTCAACAATTATCAACTCTATGCTCAGAACATGATGAACAATTGTTGACTCTATGAATGAACCAAATGATGTGCATACTAAATTCTATCACTAGTGGACTTGATTATAACCACCTGAAAATTCCTATGAAAGTTTTTATACAGGACTCAAAAATTAATATACAGTTAAGTCAATCAATACAATTAAGGGTATAATTAAATTAATATACAGTAAAAAATCATTCTGTTCTAAGAAAAGATAGGAATTAGCTCCCTATAATAGTGAACATTAGTTCAACCAAGGTTCATGAAGAATATTCCTTTCACAAAGAATACTTCATCATCTTGCAAATTGATTTAAGCTGCCGATCACAACGGACATCAATCCAGCCCCATTTATTATCACGAAGCTGTAATGTAACACATGATTCGTATCCACCACTGGGTTCACCTGGGAGCCAGGACCTGAAAGAGAACAGAATAAACATGTTGCTCAAACTGTGCTTGGAAAAGAGGTGTTGAGGGAGGGGCTGTTGTGGAACTGTCTGAGTGTCAGGTCAGAGACACAAAAACCATCTCTCCCTGCTCTAGCAGGATTCCTCCATCTGTCACTGCTGTTTCTCTTGAAAGCTGTACTGACATCACCTAGTGTCATACCATCTCATTTTCTTATACACCCTACTTGCAAACATCTCAAAGGCTTCCTTCTTTTTGTCCTTTCATGTGTTCTATTTGCAGGACACTGTCACCCCAATGGGCTCCCTTCAGTGATAAACAGTCTCCCCTGGGTACAAGGGTCAAACAATAGCAGGTCCTCCTGCAGCATTATTTAATACATTGATGAAACACAGAACTCTAGCCAGGACCACTATCTGCATGGAGACTGAACATTCTCTCATTGTCTATGTGCATCAGCTTTGAGAGTGCCTGATTCCCTCCCCAAAGCCCAAAGATGTGCATGTTATGTTAGGGATGTGTTGTAAGTGAATAAAGAGAGAGAAAGGAAGAGAGGGAGAGAGAGAGAGAAACATGCGTGTCTGCATGTTTGTGTGTGAGTTTAAATATTTCCTGCAATGAAAGAGGTATCCTGACCAGCGTGTTACCCATCTTGAACTCCAACCACTCACAATGCTGAATTGGAACAAAGAGATTGGACAATACCAAATGATGAACTAACACAAATGAATTCTTGGGTATTTTGTTGTTGTTGTTGTTGTTGTTGTTTCCTTGGTTTTTGGTTTTTGGACCATACCCAGCAGTGCTCAGGGGTTACTCCTGGCTCTGTGCTCAGAAATCTCTCCTGGCAGGCTCAAGGGACCATATGGAATGCTGGGGATTGAATCCGGGTCTGTCCTGGTCAGCTGCATACAAGGCAAACACCCTATTGCTGTGCCATCACTCATGTCCCACAAATGAATTCTTTTTTTTTTCTTTTTTTTGGTTTTTGGTTTTTGGGCCACACCCAGTGACGCTCAGGGGTTACTCCTGGCTATGCACTCAGAAGTCGCTCCTGGCTTGGGGGACCATATGGGAAACCGGGGAATTGAACCGCAGTTCGTCCTAGGCTAGCGCAGGCAAGGCATGCACCTTACCTCCAGCACCACCGCCCGGCCCCACAAATGAATTCTTAATATTAAAAATGTTTGGAGTTCTGGGTCAGAGAGACAATACAGTAGGTAAGGTTCAGGTCTTGCACAGGGCCAATATAGGCTTCAATCCCCAGCATTCCCACCACTAGGAGTAATTCCTGACCACAAATCAAGAGTAAGCCATTAACTCCTTCAGATGCAGCCTAACTCTTCTTTATATGCTTAATTTAAGGTGATACTGATTTTGCTATATTTTTTTTCTGATTTTGGGTCACATCCGGCAGCGCTCAGGGGTTACTCCTGGCTCCATGCTCAGAAATCACTCCTGGCAGGCTCGAGGGACCATATGGGACACCGGGATTCAAACCACCAACCTTCTGCATGCACGGCAAACGCCCTTACTTCCATGCTATCTCTTCGTCCCATATGTCATCTTTCTTAAAGTTCAATTTTAAGTTTTATGAACCTGATATTTATTAAGGAAAATTTATTAGGGACTTATAGCTGTGGGATTTTTTTTGTAAATGATGCTTTTAGGTTTGAAAGAACTACATTGAAATTCTAAATCTAATCTTATCCATGAGTTCACACCTCAAAACTAGAGGCAAAACCAGAAGTCTCCAGAATTATTTGACCATTTTCCTATTTACAACAGCAAAAGGCTGAGTATTCTGAGAGATAGCCAGCATGTAAAGATCTTGCCTGGCACATAGCAAACTCAAGTTTGATCCCCAAGTTCTGCCAGGAATAAGCCCTGAGTGAAGAGCCAAGCATAAGCCCTGCGCACCTTTAGTGGCACAAAAAAAAAAAAAAAAAAAAAGCACTAACAAAATAAAAGTCAATCAGCAAACTCTTGAAATCTTTCAACTTTTAGAAGAAAGCCAGTTGTGTTCCCAAGTACCACATCACTGTCCTGTGGGTGTATCACCACACTGGGAAACATTAGATTGGAAGTCCAATATATCTCAGTAAAGATTGGATCCAAGAGAGTAATGCACCAAAAATACTAAGAATTTCAAAGGAGTTACAAAAATTGAAGCAAAAGACTATAAGGGTTTAGCTGATTTAGTAAAAACTGATATCAAACCTAAATAATTAGTTATAATATTAAATAAAACTTTTTATTTAAATATGTAAATGCAATGATTTGGTATTGTATGTCATGGTGCAACAGGTCCCTAAAGTCTCTAATCTCAGTTCCTCAGTTCTACAGTGATAACAATAAAATGTGGCTTATAGATTTATTTGGAAGATTAAATGATAACAAAATATTCCTTTGTGCCCAAAGTGAAAAGTTCAGAGACCTCTTACAATCACTGGTAGTTGAAACGCCCTACAATACTGCATGATCCAGAACCCACCGTTCCTTTAGCTCTGTACTCACAAGATACTTGCGTTGTATGGTGTCTTATCCACCCATTGCCACACATGACTCTTGTCCTGTGGTCTTGACAAACCTATATAATAAGTTGTTTTATTCAAATTCCTGGTAATGAAATCCTGAGAGGAGAAAAAAAGAATGACAACATTTAGAATACAAGGACTGAACATGGTTGAAGAAGATCAAAGCACTCTTGTTAAGCATGATAGAGTCAAGGACACATGTGGTTTAGGAGCATAGTGCCTAATTTAGACCATTTGAGCTGATATGGCAAATAGCTCATATATAACAGGAAAGTATTCCTCACAGGCCTGGAGGTAGGAAGTACCAGTAATGTACAGCACATGTGTAACCTTCTTGTCTAGTTCTTAGTCAGAGCCTTGATTTGTCCTCACACCATGCAATGGATGAGGTGTTTGTGTGGAATCTCTAATTTCACTATTCCTTGTATGATGCCACTGACATTCTCACATCAGCCTCTTCCCAAAGCCCACTTTCTAGTACCTTCACCTTTGGAAACCAAGATTCAACAGATGAATTAAAAGGAGACACAAACACTGAAAGCATAGTCAGCATACATGGAAGCAAATTCTACCAGTCACCAGCAGTGAATGGACAGAACATTCCAGTTTTAGATACTCATATTCACTTCCCTGTCTCTCATTACTAAGAGGTAGGAGGTTGCAGAGTTAAGCAGAAGCAATTTGCAAATTGAATTATTTTCCTTTCATCATTTCACAAATGTCATAACTCCATTCTTTTCTGTAGGAACTTGCACATTGTTGCTAAGGGGTCAATCCAGGAGGTCCTTAGTTAATCATTCAGTGCCAAGATGAGACCTGGGTACTCCTACAAGCTAAACACGTGCTTCAGTCATTGAATCACCTTCCACTTTACATACATTTCCTTTCATTTTCTTATTTTCCATTTTTATTTAATTTTTAGTTGAATCACCATGAGATACTGTTACAAAGTTGTTCATAATTGAGTTTCAGTCATATCATGTCCAACATCTATCCCTTCATCAATGCACATTTCATGCCACTAATGTCCCAGTTTCCCTCCTGTTCCCACTACCGCCCCATACATGCTCTATAAAAGGCATTTTTCTTCTCTCTCTCTCTCTCTCTCTCTGTTTTCCTTTCTATTCCTTGTAGAAAGTGTGGGCTGCAACATTGTTAATTAAGGGGTACCAAGCATACCACATTATCACCTTTTGGCACCCAGTTCTTGTCCAGAGGAATCGTTTTCAACTATCATGTCATAGTGGTCCCTTCTCTGCCCCAACTACACCTCCCCACACACTCTTTGTGGCAAGCTTCATACCTTGGCCCAGTCCTCATAGCCTTCGCATCTATTGTCTTTAGGTATTCTTATCACACTACTCTCTTTTATTTTATATATCCCACAATTAAGTGTCATCATTCAATTTCACTCCTTTTCCCTCTATCATTTCCTTCAACATATTAGTTTTGCTATCTATCCATCTAGAATCTAATTTTATGACTTCACTTTTTGGGGGGCGAAGGTCACACCTGGCGTTGTTCAGGGATTTCTCCTGGCTCTTCATCCCGAAATTGCTCCTGATAATCTCAGTGGACAATATGGGATTCCGGGCAATAAACCACCAGGAATCGAACCACCAGGAATCAAACCACCGTCCTTCCTGGGTTGGCCTCATACAGAGCAAATGCCCTACCACTGTGCTATCTCTCCAGTCCAATGACTTCACATTTCCTAACAATCGACCTATATTCATTGCCGAATGTCACATATGATTCCTCATAATAGACTTACAACCCTATTTGATTTAATATACCTCCTCTACTAAGTGGTTCATAATTTGCCAATAGTTACATGTTGAAATCTCAAATAATATTTTACTTTTTGACTGGATTTTCAATTTTGAAAATCTGCTTATTATTCCCAAATAATAATGGTATTTGTCCTTCCATTCCACTGCCTCAGATTATATTACAAATTTCCCCAATTTATAGCAAGGGGACAATTTAGGGTAGCTGAAGATGGTGTGGAATTCAAAGACTTAGATCAGGTGTCTCAAACTCAATTTACCTGGGGGCCACAGGAGGCAAAGTCGGGGTGAGACAGGGCCGCATAAGGGATTTCGCTTACTGAATATTCTCAATAAAAAATCAAATTAGTAAGAAAAAAATCGCGAAAAATCGCATTAAACATTTGCATACCCCAAACGGAACTGCTTGGGGTATGTGAATGTTTAATGCGATTTTTTTCTTTTTTTTAATTAATATATTTTATTTAAACACCTTGATTACATACATGATTTGTTTGGGTTTCAATCGTGTAAAGAGCACCACCTGAATCCCCCCGAATGCCGTCTAGTTCAACCACTATGGAAAGCAATATGGAGATTCCTCCAAAATCTGGAAATTGAGCTCCCATTCGACCCAGCTATTCCACTTCTAGGGATATATCCTAAGAATGTAAGAATACAATACAAAAACCCCTTCCTCACACCCATGTTTGTGGCAGCATTATTTATAATAGCCAGGCTCTGGAAACAGCCAA
>PVKC010018207.1:0-19772 GCA_004027635.1 Crocidura indochinensis
GCACACCTTCCACCATCTGCTATATATCTATGTTGTTAAACATTTTGAACATATCCCTTATATGTATATATGTACAAATGTACAAAACCGTTTAACACAAAAATATTACCCATTTTTCCATTTAAATGAATGAAAATATCAAATATATACTATGAATTTTATTTAGTATTTAACAATTTTATTTTAGTTTCAGACATAAAATCTTACCAATATTTGAATAACTCTTGAGCACCATTAAGTAAATTTAAACAAAACCTTATTCTGGAATCTCTGTTTCTGTTTTTTTCTTTTTTTTTCTTTCTTTTTTTTTTGGTTTTTGGGCCACACCTGGTGACGCTCAGGGGTTACTCCTGGCTATTCGCTCAGAAGTCGCTCCTGGCAGGCATGGGGGACCATATGGGGAACCGGGGGATCGAACCGTGGTCCGTCCTAGATTAGCACAGGCACCTTATCTCCAGTGCCACCGCCCGGCCCTTGAATCTCTGTTTCTTACTGGCGTATGTAGCATCACTTATTCTACACAGAAATGAAACATTTTTTTTTGTAGTTCTGCACTTATTGCTCCCCAACTATATGTATGCACACTAGGATGCTAACAGCTGTAATATTCCATTTAGCCCATAGGATTTGTGCTTGGCATCTAAGATAGCATTTTCAAGAAGAGAATCCTGATTTCCCTAAATTTTATGACATGTACAGCTATTCCTAGGAAATGACACAAGAGCCCCAATTAGTTCCCTAAAGTTCACTCAATTGAAAAGGCAGGAGATGGAATTGATTGAAAGTCATTATCAACTTGACCTAGATTTTCACCAGTAACTGAAAGGACAAGAGACTATTGAGTCAATTTTTTGTCCCTTGCAGTGTTTGAATTTTTTTTTTTGCAGATTACAAGTGGTTTTCAAATATTCATGTGCTTTCATTCTTGTTGCTTTCCCTACAAAAAGCAGAACTTTCCCAAATGGTTTCTGGCATTCGCAGTTTTGATTTCACTAGAGAGCCTATTGAAATATTTGAAGTGATAAGAGTATGATCATATATATCATGGAAAAAATTGAGAAATAGACGAATGAAAAAATACCCAAAATACTGGTTATTGAACATAGTAATAAATCCATTTAGTGTGATATTTTGTCTTTCTATTTTATATAGTTTAATTGATAAATATTATTTTGTAATTGTATCTCTATGGCTATATATCATTATTATATATTGTTATATATAATATATTATTATTTTGGGTTTTTTGGGGGGGCACACCCAGTGATGCTAAGGTGTTTCACCTGGCTATGCACTCAGAAATTGACCCCAGCTTGGGGGACCATAAATGGACACCAGGCATCAAACCGATTTCTGTGGAGGGTCAGCCGTGTACAAGGCAAATGTACAAGGCAAATGACCCTGTAGAGGGTCAGTCGTGTACAAGGCAAACCCACTGTGCTCTAGCTCCAGCCCTTGACCTATATATTATTTTATCTATTTTCCATACTCTTATTATTACTTTCACAGCTCTATACTGTTAAGTATATTGTTGCATGGTTTATATCATCATTATCTATTTTCTGACCTGAAAATATTTTTAAAATTTTGTATAGCTTTTATTAGAACTATTTTTTCTAATTTTTATTACAACACTGTGATTTACCAAGTTGTTTCTAATAGTCATTTCAGGAATTAAATATTCAACTTGCCAATTCCATTTCAGTTTGACTTTTTCTTCACCACTGTCCCCTATTTCTACCCAAACCAGAGCCTGCCCTCTGCAGGCACAAATAAATCTACTTAATATTGTTATAACACAAAGGCAAATGGAATTATCAAAACTTAGATCAGCAAGGATCAGTCAAAAAAGATTTTGTATCTCTTCTTGTGTTAATAAAGTCAGCATCTAAAGATTTAAAGGGCTGCAGTTGGTGCTACTGTGTTACTGTTTGGGCTCACTGAGCTTGGTAGATAATTACATAACTTTCCCATCAGATTTCTTGTGATACTACTGGGATGACAGTACTATAACATTTTGAGGTGTTGCATGGCTGTTTATGGCTGTGTAGTCCAGGGTATATAGATCCGAAACATTTATTTGGTGGCATGGCAGTTTGATAAGGTTAAATTGTGGAGCTGGGCTTTTTCTGTTGTGTGGCACTGGGCTGCTGTGGTTCATGCAGAAGGAGGCATTTATCTCCACTCCACCCATTCTTAGAATATCACATAGGTATCAGCCTGGACCAGGCTACTTGGGAAGAGTTGTTGGCCATTGTTTTCTTTTTGAGCTTGGTAGAAGAACTGGGCATTTTTCTGTTGGGAAGATAGAGAGTTTGGAGGGAGGCTGCTGGATTTTCTGGTGGTGAGTGTGTGTGTATATTAGGTGGGGTTCAGGCCAGCATCATTATGAAGATAAACCTAGAGTTTTCAACCTGTAGTCTGTCCCTACCTCAGAAGAGTAAGTTGCTCATATTATCTGATGTCAGTTGCTGAGATGGGCCATTTGTGTTGGATGGTACAAAACCCTTGTTCTTTATTTTCTTTTTTTGTACTTTGTTTTGTTTTCATTTTAGGACCATGGTTATTGTGTGGTTGTTGTCTTTATTGCTCTGGTGCTTTTCAAAGTTTTTTTTTGTATTGTTGCTATGTTTTGCTCCCCCTTTTCCCTTTCTTCTCTTAAATTGATATTTATAGCCTCTAGAAGACTCCTCTCATTTTATGCTTGGATCTTTACCCCATTTATTATATTTTTCTTTCCTTCAAACAGAACCACAGAACTTGAACCATATTGTTCTGCCTCATAAATGGAGGCAAAAATAATGGAGGGTACCAAGACTAAACAGTCGTATGAACATTAAGTAGAAATAAAAAAATAATCAGCCTTAAACACCAAATCTTAAGTCAATGACAACAGAATCAATACACAATCTACAGCATGCTAGACACAGAGGGGACCATTTATACTAGCATCCCGAGGTTTTTGTGTAAAGGAGGGAGATATGAGATGCTTGCTGGGAACAGGGGTGGAGGGAGGACAGCATTGGTGGTGGGAATACGCCTTAGTCAATGTCGCTATGTACCCAAATATTACTGTGAAAGATTTATAATACACTTTGGTTAAAATAAAAATTAAAAAAAATAACAAGGGGCCCGGGAGATAGCATGGAGGTAAGGAGTTTGCCTTTCATGCAAAAGGTCATTGGTTCGAATCCCAGTGCCCCACATGGTCCCCCGTGCCTGCCAGGAGCAATTTCTGAGCATGGAGCCAGGAGTAACCCCTGAGCACTGCCGGGTGTGACCCCCCAAAAAATAACAAAACCCTTTCTCACTATACAATACTCTACTCTACTCTACTCTACTCTACTCTACTCTACTCTACTCTACTCTACTCTACTCTACTCTACTCTACTCTACTCTACTCTAGCCCTGGCACTTAAGTAGTAGTTTTACACTTAGAACATAGCTTCTTTAGGAATTTTGTAGATTGTTTATTGTTTCTAGTTAATATTTTCAACTGAACATTAGGCATTTAAAGCAAACTTTGTGAAAGTAACAATCAACACTATTGATATTAAAACAAAAGATTTTTTTGTTTGTTTTGTTTTCAGGGGAAGCAGCATATATATCTATGCTCAGGGCTTACTACTGGCTTTGTGATCAGAGATCATTCCTGGTTGACTAAGGGAACTATAAAGGGTGCCAGGGATTGAACCTAGATCAGCTGTGTGCACGATGAGTGTCCTACCAGCTACATTATCTCTCTAACTCTCTCCCTCCCCAAATCTTTTTGAAGGAAATTCTTCTAGAAGTTTGAAACCCAAATGATGAATTATCTATCTTTTACAAACCTGTTCTGAAAGATCTGGCTGAGTTATTTTGAAATAAATGCTGAAAAAAGACTAAGGAATGAACAGTGGATGAACGCTTTAAACCTCTGACCCAGGAGCGTATTGCTAACTAGTTCCACCTACTAAACAAGGAGTATGCTCTATTTCTTCTGAGGCTAAAAGAAACATCTTTATCAAAATTCAACTAACCATTAATTTTATTACGAAGTATCCTGAAATTGTAAAAATATACAAAATATATTGACTATCTCTAACTTTAATGCACAGTAAATGGATTTCTGTATTAATGTCAGACCTGCATGCATACATTTTTAAATGAGAGAAACAGATAAATTTGAAGTTATTTCTGTCATCATTTTTGATCAAATATCCTTCCTACCTGTCTTAACTCTTTTCCTAAGAGATCAAAGCAATCTTAAATCTAACAGCAATCTTCCATTCTCAGGCATTTAAAAGTACTTTTGCCACAAATATGTCTATCCATAGTTATATGTAGTATTATTACTTTACATTTTTCATATATACATCGTTAGTTTTTAACCCAACATTGTCTTTAGTTATTTTCTGTTCATAAACCACATGTTTAATACGCTGCATTGTTTTCTGTCATGTGACTATACTATGTGACTATACAAAAATGCTCGAGGGAGAGACTCTTTATCTTAAATTTTTGAGCATTCTAAAATTTAATTATTTTACTTCATTTATTGTTTCTCCTTTTCCTTAATCTTAATTTAGGTGCCACAATTTAAAAGTACTGTCATGAGTCTACAGTGTTCAAATTCTATCCCCATTACCAGAGATAGTGTCCTATCAATGTCTAAAGGTTCCCTCCCATCTCTATACCCCACCTCCTTGGCTAATTCAATTAAAACATTATTTTTTATAGTTTGGGTCTCATGTTTATAATATTGCTAATGAATTGTTTTGATGTTTTGAATTATTTTACCTTGTCACCATCATAGTGCCCATCTCATCATTCCTTACCACCAACCCTTATACATCATTGTCAATTTCTGAAATTCAGAACCAAGAGTTTTCTCATTTGATACCTTCCCTCCCTTTGTCTTGTTTCTCTCTATAGAGCAGATGAGTGAGATCATCTAGTATTTGTCCTGTATCCTCTGACTTATTTCACATAACAGATTGCTCTACAGCCCCATCCAAGATTTAACAGCCTCTAAGATTTTATCCTTTCTTCCAGTTTCATAGCATTCCATATCTTCTTTATCCATTTATCTGTTTTGGGGACATTTGGGTTGTTTCTATATTCTGGCTCTTATATAGTAAGTGGTGCAAAAAACATAGGTGTGCATGTATCTTTTTAAATTTTTATTTTTGTGTTTTGGGAGCAGATACCCCAAAGTGTAATCATTGTGTCGTATAGAGGCTCTATTATTACTTATTTTTGAACTATCCATTCCATATTCCACAGAAATGGAACTAGACTTCATCCTTACATCAGTGAATGAGGGTTTCATTTTTAAGCATCCCCATCAACATTGGTTGCTTGCAGTCTTTATGATATATGTGATTCTCCCTATTTTGAGACGATACCTCACTATCATTTTGATTTGTATTGCCTTGATATCAGATGACAACACTTTTTAATATGCCTAGTGGCTATCTTAATGTTCTGTTTGTGGAAAATGTTTGTTTATCTCTCCCCACTTTTATCACATTATTAGTTTTTTGTTGCTGAACCTCATGAGTTCTTTATATATTTTTGATATTAGCCCTTTATCTGATCTTTTATGCACAGATATTTTCTGCTACGCTGTAACATGTCCATCTCCATGTTTTTTGCTGTGACCCTACTTGGGATGACACTAGTATTAAATTTTCTGGTGTTATATGGCTGCGCGTGCATGATCTGTAGATCTGGAAAAAAAATTGGTAGGTTGATAGCTTGATAAGATTAGACTGTGGACCTTTTATGTCAGAGGGCATTGAGTTTTGGCTGTTGGCTGTTGTGCCTTCAGGCAGAACTGAAAATCTGTTCAGCCCTATTCTGAGAACACCCAAGTGTTTACACCCTGGACCAAGTTACCTGGGAAGAGGTGATAGCCATAATTTTCTTTTGAACTTTAGTAGTGGATCTGGACTCTTTTACTGTCTGAAATAGGAAGGTGTGTACCGTTGCCCTCCACTTTCTTTTTTATGGTTAATTTCTACCTTTTTGTTTTGTGAGCTGAGAAAATACTTTGTATAAGTTCTGTTTTTTGTAAGTTTGATGCTCAAATAATGTCACAACATATGATCTACACTGGAGAATATTATTTTTGCTTTCAAATATCTTATTGTATTTTTAATTAAATAATGAAAAACCTCTAGTTCTATCGTGCTCAATTTTTAAATTTTATTTTATTTTTATTTTATTGAAACCATTGTGATCTATAAAGTCCTTCATAGACTAATGTCAGATACACAGTGAATCAGGGCCATTCCCACCACTTCATTTCACCAGTGTTTCCAGAATGCATCCCATACCACCACCCTTTGCCTCCTGGCCTCAGTATAACAGGACCACGTAAGTTTAGATTGTTAGTTTAGGTCTCTTGATTCTATTGTTGTTGCCTTTGGCTTGGATATTTAGTTCTGTTCATTTTTCTGCACTAGTGCAACAGAGACCACTTGGCCCCTTTCTTTTTACTTTTCTTTTATTAATTTTACAGAAAAATGCAGGAATATGAGGTAAAACAAAGTAATTCATGCCCCAAGGTTCTATGAAAAAAGGAAGGAGCTCCTATTTGAAAGATACAAAGGAGAAAATAATAAAAAGGGTGTCAATTTTTGCATAGGTGCAGCAAAAGTTGGGGAAAATAGAAAGGAATTATCTTTCACCTAAAAACAGGGAGACCCTACCCATGAAGTATCCTGTCCAAAGACCACTATAGGCTCTGAGCATACTACATTGTCTAATGCCAAAATCTTTCTTCATGTTCCCAGGAAAAGTTCTCCTCAGTTATGGTTGTTGCAGTCTGGTTTCCTGTAATTAGATATTTTGGCTTTTGCACATATCCTGTGTCAAAGTTGGTGTCACAGAGCATCTTCTGGTTTTATCTCACTGTTAGGTGGTGATGTAGGGATACCTACCCTGAAAGAAAGTTATTGCTATTTCCAATTTGTCAGGGTGTCACATGAACCCACTATGAGCAAGTCAGTACCAGGACTACATTAGGGTATTCCCAGGTAGAAGTCTGATTCCTGGTGCTGTTGCAGAATGCCGTGCCATTCTAAAGATGGGATCCAATATTTGGAGCTGAATGGCCAATATATGATTGACTGAAGCCTAAGTCAAGTCACTGTGGCAAATGTTCAGGGTGAAAGGCCCCCTGCAATTAAAAATTCATAAACTCCTATCTGTATTAGATAAGAACTTCTTTCTATATGTAAGATCCCCCCATTTTAATTACACTGCATAATATTCTATATGCACTGTAGAAGAATGTGTATTTGACTTTTTGGATGTGTAGAATCCTTTGTATGTTTATTAATCTCAGTTCTTCCAATTTACATTTAGGGCTATTGTTTCTTTACTGGCATTTTCTAGGGTCAAGCTGTCCAATAACAAAAGAGGAGTGCTAAAGTCTCTTTTGATATTCAGACCTTTCTGTTTTTGTTTTTGGGCCACACCCAGTGATGCTCAGGGGTTACTTCTGACTATGCACTCAGAATATTCTTCTGGGTTAGGGGACCAAATGGGATACTGGGGGATCGAACCACAGTCCATCCTATACTGCTCCGGCCCCAATATTCAGACCTTTTAACAGTTGCTTTACAAATTTTGCTGCCCTGTAATTTTGTACATATATGTTGATAAGTGTTGTCTACTTAATTAATTTATCCCTTAACCATCATGTAATAATGTAATATGCATCTATATCTCTTAGTACTTTATTTAGTTTGAATGTTGTTTGACTAGACACAAGATAACAGTGCCTGCTTTTTTTTTTTTTTTTGGTTTGGGCCACACCCAGTGACGCTCAGGGGTTTCTCCTGGCTATGCATTCAGAAATCGCTCCTGGCTTGGGGGACCATATGGAACACCAGGGGATTGAACTGCGGTCCATCCTAGGTTAACCGCATGCAAGGCAAACACCCTACCGCTTTGCAACCGCTCTGGCCCCCAGTGTTTGCTTTTTAAAATTTATGGCTTGCTTGTATGATTCTTTCCCATCCTTTCTCTCTGAGCCTATGTTTATAGTGCAATTCAAGTGTGTTTCCTTAAAGCAGAAGAAGGTTGAATTTTGTTCCCTGATCCATCCAGTAACTCTGCCTTTTAATAGAGTTCAGTACATTGACATTTAGGGAGATTATCGATGTGAATGAATTTATTGTTGTTTTTCTTTGGGGATTTAGGCCATTCTTGCTGTTCAACATTTGTGTTTTATAGGAGACCATTCAGTATTCCTTGCAGAGCTAGTTTGGATGCAACAATTTTCTTCAGCTCTTTTTTGTCTGAAAATGTTTTTATTGCTCCCGTAAATCTGAATGACAGTCTTATAGGGTAAAGGATACTTTTCATTCAAAACATTGAATATATCATTTCATTCCCTTCTTACTTATAGTGCTTCATTTGAGTAACCTGATGCTGAATTTTGATTTTCTCTTATACTCAAAGCTTTGCTTCTCTCTTCCTTCTTTAAGTAGACTATCTTCTAGCTCTCTCTTTGGTTTTTTCATTTTGATTACATTGTGTTGTAGGGCTATTTACATTTAGTTTGTTTGGCATTCTTTGGATATACTGGACTAGTGCACAATTCACCCTCTTCATATGAGGGAATGTCTCAACTATTATCTATTTTATTAGCCATTCTTTCTTTTTATCTCTTTCCACTCCTGGGATTCCTATAATTCTGAGCACATTCCCCTTGCTATTGTCCATTAAATATATTAATTTTCTTTATTAAAAGTCTGTTTTCTTTAAGCTCTTTATTGATGTGTGGTTTGTCTTTGAATTACTTATTAAAGTTTCATCGTGTTCTATTCTAATAATAAGACTTACTACAGTGTCCTTTGGCTTCTTGAATTCTTGTTAAATGTGTTTTTTGGGGGGCCACACCCAGTGGTGCTCAGGACTTACTCCTGTTTCTGCACTCAGTGATTGCTCCTGGAACATAGAGGATGCTCAGAATTGAACATGGGTCAGGACATGCAAAGCAAATCCCCTCCTACTGTACAACTTCTCTGACCCCTATTTTAATTCTATATGAATGAATTCTTCAACTTTTCCACCGCTCTTTTTCAAGTTTATTGTGTCTTCCAATGACTTACACAATTTAGCAAGGAAACACTCAATAAAAATAAACAATACAAATAGTGTTCAAAATTTCTCTTTACATTGGTGGTGGAAATGTCGCACTGGTGATAACCAAAACTCAACTACGAACATGTTGTAATCATGGTTCTTAAATAAAGATAGTAAAAAGACAAAAAAATTTAAGCAGCATATTCAGAATTTCTGGTGTACTTGAATACACCTTGACTTATCTTCTAATCTGTTAAAATAGCTGAATTCCTTCATTTTTCAATTATCTCTGGTGCCTCCTGGATGTTGAGAGAATCACAAGTTACCATTGGTCTAATCAGTGAGCTGGTACCCTTTTCAGTATAATAGGCTAGTGCATTCTCATTCAATAGGCTATTGCTTATAATAGGCTAGTAATTTTTGGCAGCCACTGCCTTTAAAGGACTCTCATCAGGACTGGTGAAGATTGAGCTAGGCCCCAAGCTCTAACCCTATAGAATCAAGATCAGGGTGGTACAGAAAGATCTCCCAGTCTCTTAGTGTGGTAAAGCGGTATGTTAGAAGCATGAGGTGAAGCTGGTACAGGGAAGGTGAGGAGTTGTGAAGAATGTGATCAGAGTCCAAGATATGAGGTGACAGTACTCATGAGGTCCAAAACACATTTAAAGTGGGACATATGAGCTGTCATGAGGAAATGAGCCCATTCTGTTTGGACGGTAAAGGTGAAGGTGGACACACTTGTAGGAGCAAAGGCTTTTGGTGGCACGGCTAAATGGTCAAGATGGAGCCTGTAGAGGTGGGAGAGAAAAGTTAAAGTTGTGTGTGTATTGCTTCTTGGCCAAGCAGAGCATGAAGTTGCCAGGAATTAATAGCTGTATAAAGAGTGCCACTGTCTAATAGGGGAAAGATAAATATGAGCTGGATTTTGGCTAATGAATAGGGGACTGTTAAGTTATACCTGTCAAGTATGTATGCTTACACATCTATAATGTGATACCTCTTTCATAGATTTTTCTATTTGCCATATTTTGAATACTCCTTTAAAGGAGTAGTAGAATTTAAATTTAGAGAAATCTTAAAGCTAATAAGAATTTGAATACTCAGTTATTTGCTTACATAAATGTGCATTTTTTATTTGCCTCAGTTATAAATCTGTGGTATTGTGCGTAGTGCAAGGGAACAAACCTAGGACCACACACATGCAAGGCATATAGGCTACCACTGAACCACAGTCTACTTCTCATGATAACTTATTTTAATATTAAGCCTTGTAACACCAAACCATTGCTCTTATTGCAATTACGCATATTTTCAAAATAATATCAAAGTGGACCAAAGGGACAATATAGAAGGATGTTTACCTTGTGTGCGACTGACCCAGGTTCAATTATTTCTAATATCACAATCTAAACCTGACAGGAGTGAGCATAGAGTCAGGGTCAGGAGTAATCCTTCATCAGGTGAGGTCCATAATTAAAAACCAAGAAATAAGTATTTAGATTCAGTGGTGCTAATTTTATAGTTAGAGTGCCTATAGAATTGAAACTATTTGGCATTATATATATATATATATATATATATATATATATATATATATATATATATATATATATTTATATTTAGTTCTGGGGCCACACCTGGCAGCGCTCAGGGGCTATTCCTGGTTCTGTGCTTAGAAATCGCCCCTGGCAGACTCTGGGACCAAATGCAATGCCAGGAATCGAACTGGAGTCAGTCCCGGGTCAGCCCCCTGCAAGGCGCAAGGCAAACACTCTACCGCTGTGCTATCTCTTCAGCCCAGCATTATCATTCTTCAATGGGAAAGGAAGTCATTAATCAATTTTATTTGATTCCCTATTTTAATGGAGGATATTGTTAGTCATCAGTTTCCTGTTTGGAAGGGCTTCTCATCAGTCTATGACTCGCCTTTATTTTTTAAATTAAAATTTAATTTAAATTAAATTAAAACTAATTTAATTAGTTTTTAGTGACCAGAGCATTAATGACTGTTAATAGATACATTCTGTAAATAATTAAGTTATTCTAGTGATTTCATTGTGTTTAGGATAGAAAATAAGTCTAAAACACTTTCATTTTTCTCCTCTTTATGAACAAATGCTGATTACAGTAAATTGGATTTTAACATTTGACTAAATTATCATCTATAAGCTAAATGAGGTTTCAGTTGACTAAACCCAATGTCATTAGAAGAACCTGTGTGACAAATAACGCGCACATTTTCGAAAAGATAAAGAACTCATGGAGGCCACAAAACTTCAAGCCCAAGAGAATATGTTGTGTGTGAAGGTTAAAGTAGATTTTTCAATTACAAAATAAATGGAGCACATTGTAAATGGCTGCAGCTTCTCTTGTTTTTCACGATGATCCAGAAATGACCATATTGATTTTTGAGATTTTGATTTTAAAAGAAAATTGCTGAGACGATATTTCATGTCTCTGTGACTACTGGGTGAACCCAGATGACTAAGATGTGTTGTGACGGGTTTAGTTTCTCCCAGATCACTTATTTGGGTGCTATAGCCGCGTTTTAGTCATTTCTTATTCGTGCTTATAATGATGATGTTGTGGTTTGTTTTATTCAGGTCAAGTTTTCTGAATCTGACTACTTTGGCAATGTCCTGCAAACCCGCAAATATTTAGCACAGTCTGATTTCTTCTGGCTGAGAAAAGCTGTTCCTAAAACTGAGTGAGTAAATGAAAAACAAACAAACTAAAAAAGAAAGCGATAAATACATAGGTGGGGAGGGAAGTTTCTTTAAATCAAACGTAGTGATTTATTTTATTTGCTACTTCTGGTTTCACAAGATTTATATTTCTGCAACTTTTGACAATACATGACTCTGTACTTCATTCTATGACTACCCCACTGTAAAAATTAAAACAGACCTAAACAAGATGTATTAAGAGGCAAAAGTTCAAATAATTTCTAGATGCAGTTGTTAATATGGATACATATTATGTGTATATATACATACATGCATATATATCTGAAATTTCACATGAATTGGGAGTTTTTGAAGCTATTAAAAGAGAATAAATAAAAATAAAGTCAGATCACAAAGGTAGAACTATTTGTATAACTATGAAGTAACTAGAAAGTGTTTGCTGCCGTAATGAGTGTCAGTAAACTGCAGTTCTATGATTTTTTTCCTTCCGTAGTAGTTGTGATTCTTTTTCCTTTCCTCCTAGGGGCTAGTAGGAATTTCCCCTGCAGATTGGACAGTTTTCTAGGAATTCTAGGGGCTGAGGCCAACTGTTATTTTTTTCCTGGATAAACTTATATGATGATGAAATCAGTTACGAATTAATTGTGTTTTTATAATGTGCAAGGAAGTGCTTTATATAGTGTTATCTTTTTATCCTCTTACCTTTCCAGTGAGGTATGGTGCCTCTTCATCTCTATTTTACAAATAAATTAATGAGAATAGATGAGAATTTTTTTGGGGGTCACCCGGCAGTGCTCAGGGGTTACTCCTGGCTCCATGCTCAGAAATTGCTCCTGGCAGGCACGGGGGACCATATGGGGCACCGGGATTCGAACCTATGACCTTTTGCATGAAAGGCAAACGCCTTACCTCCATGCTATCTCCTGGGCCCCATAGATGAGAATTTTAAAAAACTTTTGTTTTGGGGTCACACTTGGCTGTACTCATGGCTTCCTCCTAGCTCTGTGTGCAGAGATCATCCCTGGTGGGCTTGGGCAACATTATAGGGTGCAAGTACCTGCTGTACTTTTCCTCTGGCTGCACCAGTTGAGAACATTTTAAGCTCATATTTAGGTTAATTTATTGTTTTACTGTTTGAAACGTTGACTCTTTTGTCCCTGCCCCAATATATATATATATATATTTTTTTTTAGATTGGCTGATTTGTGTATATGTGTGCGTGATGTGATGTCAAAGATCAAACCCCAAGCCTCACCTCAGACATTCAAGGCATGTGTTCTACCACAGAGCCACAATCCCAGTTTCTGACTGATTTCTTCAAATTAGTTGATTTTCTATTCTATTTTTTAAAATTCTTTAACTGAATCACCATGAGATACATAATTATAAAGTTGTCCATGATGGAGTTTCAGTCATACAGTATCTAACACCCTTTACCAGTGCTCATTTCCTGTCCCCAGTTTTCATCCGGGGCCCGGGAGATAGCATGGAGATAAGGCGTTTGTCTTTCATTCAAAAGGTCATCAGTTAGAATCCCGGTGCCCCATATGGTCCCCCGTGCCTGCCAGGAGCAATTTCTGAGCATGGAGCCAGGAGTAACCCCATCACTGCCGGGTGTGACCCAAAAACCAATTTCCATCCTCCCCTCCCCACTGCCTGTCTCTATAGCAGACGTTTTACTTCTCTCTCTCCTTTTTTTTTCCTTTTAGACACTGTGGTTCGCAATATTGTTACTGAAGGGGTATCCTGCATATCACTTTACCTCCTTTCAGCGCCCAGTTCGTCAAGAGTGACCACTTGCAACTATCATTATCATAGTGGTCCTTTCTCTGCCCTAAATGCAGTGCTCCATTATTTGTGACAAGTTTCCTAGCATGAATTGGTTCTCCTGGCCTCCGTCTCTATTATCTCTGGATATTATTACCATACCATTGTTATTATATTCTACAAATGAATGTGATCATTCTTTGTCTATCCCTTTCCATCTGACTCATTTTTCTCAAAGTAATAAGCTCCACTTTCATCCATTAATAAGAAAATTTCATGACGTCATGTTATCTTACATATGCATAGTATTCCTTGGTATATAGATATACCATAGTTTATTTTTTTCACTCATCTGTTTTTGGGCACTTGTTCTGTTTCCAAATTCTGGCTGTTGTGAATAATGCTTGTTAGTGATACATCTTTTTTTCCATTTTGATTATTGTATTTTCACCTCTATAATTCATACTTGGCTGGTTTTGTTTATTTGCTTGTATGTTTGGGCCACACCCAGTGGTACTCAAGGATTTCTTCTGCCTGCACTCAGGAATCTCATCTGGTGATGCTCAGGGAACCATATGTGATGTTAGAGGTTGATCCAGGGCCATCTTCATACTATCTCTGAACTTTAGATTTTTTAAATTTTTTATCTCACTGTTGCGTTTATGGAGAGTTATTATTGTGTGATTTTTCATAGTTTCCTTTGATTGCAACAGCTTCTTCATCCACTCATCTGTCACTAGACAGTCAGTCATCTTTTTCTGGCTATTGTCAATCCTGGCTATTGTCCTTAACACTGCGGCGTTCACTACGGTGAACACAGGTGTGCATATATCTTTTTGACTTAATGTCTTTTTGATTTGGGGGGTAGATGCTTGTTGAAATTTTTATTTTTCTTATTAATTTTATGGAAAACATTTGTTGATCTTTTGGAGCTTGAAGTTTTGCTTCCAAGGCCCACTTTTTATCCATGGCTGAAAGTTTGATTTCTGGATCATGTTTTTGCCTCTTTTTGTAGTCCTGTGGTTTAGAAATAAGACTTCATATATCTGAGCATGAACTGTATTACTGAGTTTTATTCTTGCACCCTTGATTGTTTAATACTCTTTAGATCTTGTGTTACCATCCCTTCCAAGTCTCTGCTATGGTTAAGGGGGATTCTAGCCCCTATACATTACCCTGGGTTAAACTGTAATTCCCACATCTCCCTCTTAAGCTTGGATTCGATTTGATCACCCTTGTCCTCTGCTTTTAAAGTTTTTCTACAGCATATACCTAGGGTTAGTTAGCAGTGTTTGCTTTATGGATTAGGCCTAAAGCTGAATTACTCCCTTGCTAATTAAAAGGCGTGATACCAGTCTTTAGAACTTCTTTGGGAGTGAAATATATGGTTTAAAGTTTTAAAGCCTTTGGTTCTTTCCTCTTGTCACAAACTCTTTCAGTCTATCCTGCTTCATTATCAACCTAAATTCTTCAATAGAAAAAAAAATCCATTGTACATCTTTAAAACTACCTTAAGTTCCATAACTAGCAAAATGTATCCCACAATACATGTATAAAATCAAGGACTTCATCTGTGTTATTATGGATAATCAGGATCTTTTTGAGAACTCTCTGATATTGGAGATGCTGCCAGGTTAATTCTTCAACTTTAAAATGTTCATTTAGGTATAGAAAGCCCTGGGTTGCTAATTGGAGAAATTCAGAAATGTGGGGCCAGAGAGATAGCATGGAGGTAAGGCATTTGCCTTTTATGCAGAAGGACTGTGGTTGGAATCCTGGCGTCCCATATGGTCCCCTGTGCCTGCCAGGTGCAATTTCTGAGCATGGAGCCAGGAGTAAGCCCTGAGGAGCCAGGAGTAACCCCTGAGCACTGCCGGGTGTGACCCAAAAACCAAAAAACAACAACAACAACAACAAAAAACAACCAAACAAACAAAAAATAGAAAAGAAAAAAAAAGAAAAATCCAGAAATGTGTCATCTTTAACATCACCCTAAAATATGGATTGGCTATCATATTCTAATGGTTCTGACTCTTTTTAATATTTTATTCATGAAAAACACTAGATAATTTTATGGGTTTAGGCAAACTGTGATTTGTTTTCTGTAAATGAAAACAATTGCCTCTTTCATAAGGACATAGAATTGGATCGTGTTTTTGGAAAAGTCCTCCAGAAATGAATATCAGTGTAATTTTAGTTTTTCATGTTGCCTCAGAATAATATTTCTTTCAGAGAAATTAACAGAAAAAATTTAAGGAACTCTTTGCACAGTGAAGTGATTTGATAAGCATCTTTAAAGAGGATATTTCTGGCTGGCCCTTTCCTTGCACTATAGGGAGTTTTAACTTCCTGATACCCATTGGCTCGAAATGACATTCTTTAAGTCTGAAAATTTGTGAGTTAATCGAGTGGCAGTGATTCTGGAAAAGCTCTACTCTTCTGGTTCACTTTGAGCAGCACATCGTGATTATATTTCCACAAAACCCAGAAATAACATTTTGCTTCTTTGTGGGTATAGGAGATAAATATTCTTTATCTTTCATTCTCATGGAATCCATTTAGCTCCGCTAATGTGCGCTAAGAAGTTTCTAACGTGATGGGAAATGTCAGTAAGAATGAAATTAATTGGGTGGTCATCCCTGAAGGTACATATTTAGGGTTGGTTCTCAGAATTGTCACTTCATCAGCTTGCTTCAAAATAGAGGATTTACTTCACTGCTCAGCTTGAGTCAAAAGTAATTTCTTTCCCTCGGGATCCCTTTTCTTTGACAGAAATGATTTCAAGCCAGTTTCCCTATTAACTCATTCTCATTCTACTGTGACCAAACATGCCTGAATTTTCTTTCTATCTTTTAAAAATATGTAAAAATACATCAAATCCTTACACAAATTATGGTCCTTCTTAGACTTTGTTTGCAAAACCGTTATCTATAGTATATGCAATGGGATTGATATAATCTACAGGATATTAGACATAATGCAATATTTTAATATTTTTAATTCTACCTTCCCTAGAATACCTTGAAGAATTAATAGGTATTCTTAATAGTGATAGGACAGTAGGTAGTTTGCTTGCCTTGCTGGAAGCTGACTTCAACTTAATCCACATATTCCAAATGATTCCCTGAGCACTTCATCCAGAGCATATTCAGGAATAACCCCTGAGCATCACTGGGTTTTCCCTCCCCCACCAAAATATAATTATAATATATAAAATGTAGAATTTTGTCCTGAAATAAATTTATTTTTAGGGTCCAAGAACAATAGAATGCTAATTTTCTTTTTCTTTCAAACTTTATTTTTGTATTATAAATACTTAAGCACCAGGATTATAAGCATGTTTGTAGTTGGGATTCAGTCATAAACAGAATATCCCCTTCACCAGTGCAACATTCCCACCACCAATGCCCCCTACTCCCCAACCTTGCCTGCACTGGCGACATGTATTCTACGTCTCTCATTCTTTAACATTGTCATGCTAGCTGTTAGTGTAGTTATTTCCCTAACAGCATTCACCACTCTTTGTGGTGAGCTTCAAATTGTGAGTCGGTCCTTCCGGCCCTTCCATCCCTTAACTGTATTAGCACTCCCTTTTATGTATCCCATTGTTCATTATAATTTTACCTCCTGAGAATTTTAGATGCTAAATGTAAATATTTTTAAATTTATTCACTAAATTGTTTGCCAAGAATAAACTGTCAGACTACCCTATACATGGAGTAGGGAAACATTTTTCTACTAGATAATAATACATACCTATAACTTGCAATGTTGTGATAATGTTGTACCTTTAAAACATATCAACTATCATATTATAAACCATTACCACCTCAATAAATTAGTTAATTACATATTTATTACTATATTATAGCATATGACACATGCTTGACAATCTTTGTGTGTGTTTGGTTTTGGGTCAACCTAGCAATGTACTTAAATTACTGCTAGCAGTGTCGGGGATCTAACTTGGATACACTGAAGTGGGTAGGCAACTACCTTACCCACTGTATTACCTCTCTATTCCCCAAGTTGTACAATATATGCCTTCAGGACACAATAAGGTAACAATTGGAAGACACCGACATGTTTAAGTGATGGAGAATTGCGGCCTATGATTGTGTACCTCAGTAAAAATATTCCAGTTTAGCACATTTTTTATACCTTGGTATCAGACAAAACTTATTACTGGGAAAATTCAGTTTATTGGTCAGGCATAAGTCTGTGCTCAGCCAAAATTCCAGTGTTTGAGTTACCTATACTATCATAATATATACCAACATTTAGAGGAAAATTTATAGCTTTGCAAGCACACATCAGGAAGGAAGAAGGGGCATACCTGAATAGCTTAATGGCACAGCTCATAGAATTAGAAAGTGCTGAAAAAAAGGAACCAACGATAGGGAGACAGAAGGAAATCACAAAGCTGAGTTCAGAAATGGATGAAGTGGAAACCCAAAAAACAATCCAAAAGATCAACGAAAGCAGAAGTTGGTTCTTCGAAAAAATAAATAAGATCGATAGACCATTGGCAAAACTAAGAAAGAAAGAGAGAGAGATACGTGATAACTCGTATTAGAAATGAAAAAGGGAGATCACTACCAATATTGCAGAGATTCAATGGGTAATCAGGTACTTTGAGAAACTCTATGCCACTAAAAATTAGAACCTGGAAGAAATGGGTAAATTTTTGGATTCTTATAACCTTCCAAAATTGAATAAAGAGGATGTAGCATATCTAAACACTCCCATCACTATTGAGGAAATTAAAATGGTAATCAAATGTGTGCCCATAAACAAAAGTCCAGGCCCAGATGGATTCACTAATGAATTCTTCCAAGCATTTCAAGAGGAACTACTACCAAAACTGGCCAGGCTCTTAAATGAAATAGAAAAAAACGGGAACACTTCCAAATAGCTTTTATGAAGCCAACATCACCTTGATACCTAAACCAGACAGAGATGCTACCAAAAAAAGAAAATTACAGACCAATATCCCTGATGAACACAGATGCAAAGATCCTCAATAAAATCCTGGCAAATATGATTCAGTGCCTCATCAAGAAGATCATTATGATCAAGTAGGTTTCATCCCAGAAATGCAAGGGTGGTTTAACATCCGTAAATCTATCTACATAATACACAACACCAACGACAAGAAAAATAAAAATCACATGATCATATCAATAGACGCAGAGAAAGCATTTGATAATGTCCAACACCCATTCTTGATAAAAACTCTCAGTAAGATGGGAATGAAAGGAACCTTTCTCAATATAGTTAAGGCCATTTAATATAAGCAAGTGGTAAATATCCTCAATGGAGAAACACTAAAAGCCTTCCCTCTAAATTCTGGCACAAGCCAAGGCTGTCCTCTCTCACCACTCCTATTCAACATAGCATTGGAAGTACTTGCTATAGCAATCAGGCAAGAAAAAGATATCAAGGGAATCCAGATAGGAAAGGAAGAAGTCAAGCTCTCACTGTTTGCAGATGACATGATACTCTACTTAGAAAATCCTAAAGACTCTACCAAAAAATTTCTAGAAACAATAAACTCATATAGCAAGGTGGCACGCTACAAAATGAACACACAAAAATCAATGGCCTTTCTATACAGCAATAATAATAGGGAAGAAATGGATTTTAAGAAAACAACTCCATTCACATTTGTGCCACAAAAACGCAAATATCTTGGAGTCAACTTGACTAAAGAAGTGAAGGACCTATACAAAGAAAACTATAAAACTCAGCTCCAAGAAATAAGAGAGCACACATGGAAATGGAAACACATACCCTGTTCATGGATTGGCAGGATTAACATCACTAAGATGGCAATACTCTGCAAAGCATTGTACAGATTTAATGCGATCCCTCTAAATATACCGAAGACATTCTTCAAAGAAGTGGATTAGGTAATTTGGAAATTCATTTGGAGCAAAAAAAACCCTAGCATAGCTAAAGCAATCATTGGGAAAAAGGATATGGGAGACATTACTTTCCCCAACTTTAAACTGTGTTACAAGGCAATAGTTATCAAAACAGCATGGTATTAGAATAAAGACAGACCTTCAGATCAATGCAATAGGCTTGAATACTCAGAGAATGTTCCCCAGACATACAATCACCTAATCACTGATAAAGGAGGAAGAAGTCATAAATGGAGCAAAGAAAGCCTCTTCAACAAGTGGTGTTGGCACAACTGGCTAGCCACTTGCAAAAAAAGCGAACTTAGACCCC